>VZDJ01000056.1:6758018-6959190 GCA_008694505.1 Cyanoderma ruficeps | reverse complement strand
TTTTCCCCACAGAAATGGTTGTTCTTACTGTGTTTTCTCCTGGGGGTTGAGCTCATCATCATGGTTTCTTCTTTTGAGGTGATCATGGAGTCAGTTTGGCCATGGAGGAGTGAGGCCCCTTGGACTTCTGAGAAAGGAGCCAGGGTTTGAGGGTTTGTTGGTTCATAATGAACAACTCAGGTGTGAGAGCAGGGAGACACAAACTCTGCAGTAAATACCCGAATACATGGCCAGAAGGAGATCTTTTGTGGGAAGATGCAGATATTTTTCATTTGCCTCATGCATGGATGATCTTTTCACTCTATTTTACACAGGACACATTCTCTGTGAGAATCTGATACATACAGGTGGGAACTCGTGTGCTGATTCCATAAATGTCATCAAGATGCAGTGGATGGATGGATTACCATGTCTTAGAAAAAGATGGAGATAGATCTGTGAGCCTGAGTTCATTTGACTCATTGCAAGTCTTGGGGCCAAGGTCAGCAGGTGCAGGTTGGGTCAGATTTCATGAACATAACTGATTAAATGGTGCCAGGCAGCTGCCAGCCAGAACCCTGCAGGAGCATGCTCCTCGTGCCAACCTCTCTGCTTGAAAGCACATTGCAAAGCATAAATCTGAGTCTGTGATAGGGTCAGCCCATTCCATGGGGTTTGGCTACAGCTGCTGGAGGAGGCTGCAGTCGTGGGGGGCTGGACTTGGGGTGCTGGGCTCAGCATCTGCTGCATCACCTGAGAAATAAGAGACTGCTGCTAGGGGAGCCTGTGGGATTGCAAAGGCTCCACAGCTTCCAGAGCTTAATGTGGGAGCCTCCTCTGCAGCTGGTGAAGGCAGAAATGAAGATTATGGGGACTACTTACTGTCTGTCCCTCCCCAGTCCCTGCTGGATGCTCTGGACAGCATCAGCCAAGCTGAAGACCAGCGAGGAGACCTCAGTGGTGATACAGAGTGTGGGTCTCAGGCCGAGCAGAGTGACCCAGATTACTCCAACAGGAGCCACCACAGCAGGAGGTCAGCAATTATCTGCTTCATTTGGCTTGGGCACAAGTGAGCAGGAAGGGCAGGCTGCTGGCAGGCAGGGAGTCACAGCTGGTGTGGCTGCTCCAGCCTGACCCAGTGGAGGTCAGAAGATTTAGAAGACGAGAGAACTGAAGGTTTCCAGGCTGCTGGGCAGAGGCTGTGGTGGTCCCATTGCTCACAGGCTGATGTACTCTGGGGCTGGGGTGAGGCTTGTGCCAATAAGCCCAGCGAGCAAAAAGGTGATCCCAAAACTCTGCAGGGAGGAAGAGCTGGGGAAGGATGCTGGGCTGGAAGAAAGAGAGAGGCAGTTGCTGTTTGATCAGTGCAACGCCCCAGGCTCTCATCCCTGCAGAGTGCTTTGATTTCATCCTGGTTTCTCCCAATATCCTCCTACACAGGCAAAACTGGATTGAGGCCATCAAGCAGGGCAGCATCAGTGTTTGGCTCTCTGCTCTGATCACTTCTGTCGTGCTCCTCAGCCTGCTCTGTGTCCTTCCAGACAAATGGCAACAGGAAGTCCAGTCTGACCCCAAGATGTGATGAGATGGACAGGGATAGTTTCTGTTGGTGTGGCAGAGCATCCTCCAAGTGCAGCATCCTGGCAGCTCAGCACACAGAGCCAGGCACTGTTTGGAAAGCCTGCAAGATGTTAGATTAAAGGCAGATGCTCCAGGAACAAAGAGAGAGGGGAACGATTATATTACTGCTTCAAAAGGAACTGATTCTGCAACTAATTAAATGTTTTTCAGGTGATAGCTGATTTTTAATTTTTTTTTTTATGTTCTCATGAAAGTGTTGCATTCCAAAGGCCCTGAAAATAGATGCAAGGCTCATGAGCTGGCAGAGGGAAAGGCTGCAGAGGATGGGGTATGATGGTGAATGGTACATCACAACACTGCACAGAACTGCAGCAGGGCACTGCACTGTCCTGTGCTGGATCACAGGAAGGGATTTGAGTTTGGAGCAGTGCTCAGACCCCTCTGTGTGCCCTGACCTTTTCCAGGCTATGATGGGGTCACACTCAGTGGCAGCCCGCCAGCTGTCTGGCCAGCAAGCAGCTTCTGACCAGAGCCCACGGTAGGTGCCTGCAGGAAGGCAGAGCTGATTTTGCTGTTTTCTAGTGAACTGTTGATTTGGAGAGAGAAACCCCGCCCTGAACTCCAGCCATTATTGCTGGAATCCATCCAGTTTAATGCTGAGCAGTGAAGCCCAGAGACTGTCCCAACCAACAGCCTTAATGATGGAGCTGTTTCTTTAATGGTCCCTTGCACAGCCATTAGTTCTTAAAGAAGATTTACATTACACCCAGCTGCTATGAAGATATTTTATTGGTATAGTAAATACAGAGAGAGAAATTGTGGCTTTTAGTCTTTGATTGCTTTCCTGCCCTGTAATTCATAACCCTTTGTGTCAGAGGCTAAAATCTACCTGGGTATGTGCTCTGAGGTGTCCCCTGTGTTCCCCCAAGGTGGCCAGTCCAAAACCACCCTTAGGTGCCTCCCACCCCCCGCTCCCAGAGTCTCCTGCTTTGGGATGGGTGGCAGAAGGACACCGGGCTGTGTGGGGATGGCCCCAGGCACAACTTAGCACAGCAAGTGTGCCGGGAGTGCTGCCTGCCTGTGTTAAATGGCCACGAGGGCACTGACAGCAGTGCAGCAGCATATGGGCTTTTCTCCCTGCCCAGCCTCTGTGGCCACCGTTTGGCACCTCAGGCAGGAGATTTGGGTGTTTATCAGTGTGGGGTGGGAAGTTGAGGCAAGGTTTGAAGTTGTTCCCATTCCCCCAGGGCTTATAGACAGAGACCTGGGATAACTGCAGAGGGTCAGTGCCACGTCTGCAGCTCAGAGCAGCATCAGAGGACTTCACAAATGATCCCCAGACACTCCACAGATGAGGGAAGGCTGAGAGAAGAAGCAGAGCTGCAGGAAAATGTCTTCTCTGTCTGCCCACTGAGGTGTGAGCCATTAGAATCACACGGGATGTTGTTTTCCCTCTTGCAAGTCATGCCTGAAATCTGGTCTCATAAATGGGCTTGTTTTTATTAGAGGGAACTCACCTTTACTGGGTTATAAATCTGGATGTAAATGATGATTTTATAACCCTGCACCTAGAGAATAGCAGCAACACAAACATTACAATCCAGATAGCATGGCCAGAAGCACAGACACCGCATCCGAGTGTGTTCCTGAGGAATTTCAAGCAGGACATGAGCTCTGCCTCCTCCCTCCCTCTCTGGTTGGCTGCTCCAGATCTGATGGGGGTGAGCAGGATCAAAACACGCATCAAGTTATGAGGAATCAGTAGAAATAGGTGCTGTTATCCCACAGTTTAGGTGCTTTTTGGGAATTCCTATGGCACTTGCTGATGGGGCAGGTTATGGCAGTAGGGGAGGGTGTCTCTCATTCCAGCTGTAGCTGCTGCAGCTGCTGGGTTTGGGCATGGGGTGTTGTGGCTGGACCTGCACTGAGCACTGTGAGGAACATGCCAGGTGGGGCTGATGCCATTTCCTGCCTCACAGCTCTCCAACAAGTTTTCTCCTCGTGCACAAATGAAGTGCCTCATCTCCTAAATTATTTGCTTGGAACATTTTTTTGATGCAGAGATGCTCTGGCTATATAAACCAAGAAGAGAAATGACATGATGTTAGGGCACTGCAAATAGAAGAGTCTAGCACAGCATAAAAGCTCTGGGAGGTGCCTTGCCTACCTTGCTGAGAGAAGAGATTTCAAATGGAGTAGATTACTCTGTCCCCAGTGCTCAAATTACAGCTGAGTCTATGCTAGAAACTTCTCCTGGGAAAGCAATAAGAGTCAAGAATTTAAATTTTTTGGCCAACACTTCTTTGCTGGCAAAAGAAGTTTTATGCTGGCATAGCTGCCTTCACATGACTCGTGCTGGCTTAATGGCATGAAAAAATGGTATCCCTAAGGAACATTGCTGTGCTGGTGGAACTTTTATCTATAACTCAGTCTGGGAGATAATTTGTGACTGTAACTAGAGTGTCAGTGTACTTCTTGCTGTAGCTTATGTCATTTCTTTGAATAAACTAAGCCATCATTTCAGTGTTACCTTGGCAAAGCTTTCCAGTGCAGACAGGCCTGAGGTGTTGATTAGGAACAGATACCTTCACTAGAAAGGTATTTTTGTGATGAATGCTAGGGACGCTGACCAACTCCTCTGGCAAGTGTGAAAGCTGTGAAGTGCAGTGACCCTGAGGCAGGCAGGTACCTCAGCAGATGCTGCAGATCAAAGGGAGGAGCAGAGCTGTTCAGTAGTTTCATTACTGACCATGGCAGGCAGCAAAGTGCTGCCTCGTCCCATATGGAAAGTGGCTCAGCCATTAAGCAGGGTACAGGTTTGTAGTTGTCTCTTGGTAGTTATTTCCAAGGCTGATTTAAAGAAATTGCTTATTGGAGTGGTGTTGGTTCTTTTGAGATTAACTTGGGGAAAGTAGAATTTGAGGCAATCACTGCAGCCACAAGCTAAGACAGAAATGACTTTAACCAAGGACCAAAACTGTGATTGACCCGAAGGGTGTTGATCAATCCAGCTGCAAGGCCTCAGCTGGCCTTGTAGGGCACTTTGTTTTTCCCTCAGAAGACCTGTGTAAAGGTGCTGAACTCAGCCAGGAGAGAATGGTCTGAATGTCCTGGAGACCCATCTACCACTATGATTATGTAACTCACCTCAGAAACCCGGGATAAATGATTTACACTTCCATTTAGAGCCTATTTGTAGCTTCTCATCCAGAGGCCGCCTAAGCCGCCTCCTTCCCCATCTGCACTTCAAATGTCTCAGAATGGAAAAGTGTGTGGAGCAGGATCTTCCTCCCAAGACAGTCCTGAAAGCCATCTTAAATTATGGTTCTTGTGTGAAAAATGAGTCATTAGAAACCACAACATAATCTGCCTTCTTTGAGTAGTTTCAAGCCAAATTTTCATAGTATTCTCTTTTTATTTTATCTGGGTGTTTGACATGCACTTATTAAAAACGTTTCCCTTTAAAATTATTAGCACTTTAAAAATTAGCACTGTTTGTGGTAATCACCAGACTTTAAGTGTGTTTAAAGGGGAGAGTGTTGGAAGAGGTGACTGTGATCTGAACATCTCACAGTGCCAAGGACTTGGTATCTTGATGGCATTTGCTTCCAAACCCTGCAGTCAAACCAGGGATGCACTGTCCAAGGCAAACATCACACCAGTCCTGGAGAGCCACAGGGCTGAATGACCACCACCATCCCCCCGTGCCTTCCCCTTGCTGGGGAGGGGAGCAGCCATTCCAGCAGCTCCAGGCTTGGCTGTTGAGCTGATCTGTGTAATGTTCTTATCCTGCTCACCCTTCCCAAGGAGATACCAGGTCTGTGTAGAATGGGAAGGATCTGCCTTGCCCTCTGCCAGTGCCCAGCTCAGCCCAGTCCTGCCAAATTCTGCCTGAGGGGAAGATCTGAAGTGATGATCTGGAGTCCACCAGAGTTAGTGCAGGGTGCAGGTCAGGTAATCCCTCCAGCCTCACTGTAAGGGAGACTTATGGTCCAGAAACATCTCCTGCTGGCCTGCTCCATGTGCAGCCGCTGGGCCACACAATCCATGCATCCAGCACTTTTCCTTGGGGGAGGATGTTTCTCCAGGTTCTGCCGTCTGTTCTCAGCCCCTGTTGGCATAGAAACACCCTTTCCAATTAACCTACTGCAAAACACACACATACAGAAACATTCTGCAAACAAATGATCTTCTCTTTCCTTTCTGTCTCTCTTTTTCCCTTTCTTTTTTTCCTTTTGGTCTGTGAGAATGAGGAGTCAGGAGGTGTGAATCTGGGTCTTTTTTAATTTTAGAGCGTTTCAGACTCTCTGCAGGCTGTTGCCAGGCTGTGTAGCTGCTCCCTACTGATAGTAACAGGCAGACAAAATACTAAGCAGTGAAATTTCCCCTCTCATTCAGCCCTGTCCTGCTCATGTTTTAGAGAAGAGAATGAGAGCTGGGCCTATTAACTATGCAAATTGCTCAAAGCAGGAAGCAAGTGAGGATTAGTAAAGCCAGGGCTTTGGAACAGGACAGATTCAATACAAAGGGAGCTGAATTGCTGCCAAATGCCCCATCCTTCTGGAAAGAATGTGTCCTGCATACCTGTCTTGGCCCATCAGCACCGGACTCTTGATGGGTCATACTGCCTTTGCCAAAGCTGGAGGAGACGGTGTCCAGGGCCTGCCTCATCTCTTGATTCAATCTCAATGCCCATTCAATCTCAATGAAATTGTTGAATTCAGGAGTCAGGAGAGCAATCCCCTGGATTACCCATCTTCTCTGCTGCCTCTGTCCACTTCCTTTTCAAGGCACATGTCCAAGAAGCAACCTTGATACTCCCCTGGGAAGAAAGGGAATATGGTTCGCCTCCACATAGAGGTGGAAAGGAAAAGTTCTCATCTCCAGTGGACTCTCCTGAAATCCAACAAGGGAAGGGCTCCCACTGATGAGCAAAGTTGGTTTGCTGGAGGGAAGGGAGCAGATGAACACTTTATCCTTCACCCCAGCATCACACTGCCTTGTTTGTCCTACACAGCATTAATCACACAGCTCTTTCTTCAGGTGAAGGCTGCTCCTCCTCCCAGGATGGATTTGAGCACAAGCAATGTCTTCGAAATCCACAAAAAGTTGTACCAGCAGAGCTAAAGTCTAAACCAACGTTTCCTAGGTTGTTCCTAGGACAACAGCATCTTAACTGTGTGGTATCCAGCTGTGCCTTTGTCTTGAAACAAGAAAATAGTAAGATTTGCCAGGGGATACAGAAAGCAGGATCACTCCTATTTTTTTCTCCTGTGAAAGTTCAGGGAGGATTGAGGTGTCCTAAAAGCTGGAACAGAGGAAAAGGTCAGTGAAGAACATGCCTGCAGCGTGACAGCTGAAGATGTGTGCAATGAATTTCATTTCAATACATTGGTTTTTAGCTGGTCTAGCATAGAAAAATTACATGCATCAAATGTGGCTGGTGACTGACTCTGAGGAAAAAAACACACGGCACTTGGCGTCTCTGCCTAATTAACTCTTAGGAAAGAGGATGTGTGATAAAATTTGTGTGGTGTGAGGGGATTGAAATACCATCTAGGTGATGGCAAGGCAGAGTACATGGAGTGAGTGACAGGCAGTTTTAACCCAGATACCTGCAGACAGACTGCTGGCTGCTTGCAGTGCCCATGGAAGGGGCTGAAATTACAGCCATGGGGGTTTTTACAATCATGAGGGGGAAATTGCAATCATGACAGTATGGTGACATTCCAGTATGCTGCCATTTTCATCACAGCCTTTGTCAAAAAGATGGATACAGGTTCTGTGTACTGTTCTTGGTATTAAAATAAGAAAGAAATCTCCTTTTTTTCATCCTCTGTTCTCATCTTAGCATGAGGTCTCAGAGTGAGCCATCAGTCAGATGGCAGTGCTGATAGATCTTCATTTTCACTGCATGCTTTCCCTCACTTTTGTGACAAAGATTGCTAGACTAGAAAAGAGTGTGCCATTAATTCATTCCACTGTCAGTATTGGGACTGAAATGGAAGGGGGAAAATGGCACAAGATGTGCCTTTCCAATGAGCAAAGATAGCAGCATGAAAGAATGAAATGACTGGAAAGGAAGCAAAGTTTGGCTGGAAGGTAAAATCCAAGCCATCCTACCATGCTGTGTTACCTGTATCTCTGTCATTTGGGTCCATCTCCTCAAGTCTTGGCTCTCTGGTCCTTGTACCATGTCCAGCACGGTGGGGCACCAACTCAGGCTGTGCCCAAATATGAAAATGTGCTGAAAATAGATGCTAGGTGCATCTGAGCTCATATGCCTGTGTCTCCATGGGTCTGGAGGACCTAGCGTGGCTGTAAAATGCCTCTTGGCTGGGTTTGAAGAATGTATGAGTTCGGATTGTGTCCTTCCCTCCCTCTTTCCACCAGGGACCTTCTCTGCCGATTTTAGCAAGGTTATCTGGGTTTCCCTTTCTTCCAGGGCATCTTGTTAGACAAGAAAGTGCAGCCTGAAAGTGCAGCACAGCACCAGAAGCATTTCAGGCAGCAGCTCTAGTGGGGTGCTACACCAAAGGCATGTGCAGGAAACAGACAAAAGCTACATTGCAGTGTCCTCAGCAAATGTGACATTCCTCTGCCTTCAGGCTCCTCCAGAAAGGTCAGGTGCATGTTCAGCAGGACTGGCTGTTGGCAGGGGCTGGGATAGGGCCCAGGCAGAGCAGGACACATCAGCTGTTGTCAGCACTCCCTCTCCCTGTGAAATCTGCAGCAGAGGGTCTCTGAATTATCAAATGTCATTCTGCTGTTACCAACCTGTCACTTTACCTTCCTGATGGTGCCCTGCTCTTCTCTCACGGGTCACTTCTCCCCAGTCATTCCTCTAAATGTATTAATATTGATTCTAATACATAAAGGGTCTGTAAACTTTCAAAAAGGAGCTTTTTAAGGCTCATATCAAAAGACAAGTGATTCAGATCTTGGGTCTCCCTGCTGAGGTCCAGGAAGTTATGGACTCTGACACCCTAAATAAACAGTGAAAGACTCACTTCCCTCTGAAGGTCTTACAGCCCATTCTATCAGCCACACTCCAGTATCCATATCTCTCTCCTGCTGCTTTTATAAAGAGTAATGAGGGAATATAGTGCTGCTGTCTAATAATCAAATAATCATTAACCTGTATTTGGAGGGGAAAAATAACCTTTGTAACAATGAGCAATGCCATTGCAATATTCAATGTCTGAGGTAGAGAAAAGCATGGCTGACAAATAAGCGACAGCATCACATCCAAATTCAGCCTCTATGTGCTTCAGGACCTTTAGATGAAAAGACCTCCAGCTCTGGGGACAGTGGCTGTTGATCTCGCCTCCCTCCTGCTTTCTGGTTTTTTCTGCCTCCTTTCACCAAGTCCACTGAATTCTGTGTGAAAACACTAGAAAAACTTAGTAAGACTTTATTTTGGTTTGCTCATCTGGCCATCTCCCTGGCTATCTGTTGAATTGTGAATAATGGCAGTTTATGGCTTGTGTTGCCATCTGCAGCTCCAGGAAGGGGCACTCCCCACCCACCTTAAACTGCACCGTTGCCCACCCTGTCTGTACCCACACCAGCCCCAGCCTTGCCCCACTGGCATTTGAAGAGCTCCTGGGCAGGGGCCGTTCCCACCACACCTGTCTGGAGGGAAGGAGATGCACCAGTGTCCTTAACAGATTTCCTTTTCTGGATCACTGGAAACTGCCTCAGGAGCTGGAGCGACATCCAGAGCTGCAAATGGGCAATGTGCTCTCTAACCCAGATACTCTGGGCAAAAACTGAGATGACTGGCTCAAGTTTGGACATCTGTCATGCCCATCTTCCCCTTGCCGCTCCATTTCCCTGCACTGCAGGAGGACCAGGGTACACAAAAAGGAAGGGACTTTTTGACAAAGGTTGCAGAGCCAAAGTTTTGATTATTTTTTTTCTTCAAAAGATAGGCAGGCCAGCCCAGAAACAGGTAAAGGCAGTGGAAAGTATGTGTGTTTTCCTATTTCTTGCTGCCTTAATACCAAAACCCAGCTCACAAAACCAGCCAGCAGACACCTTTCTCATTTGCAGATCCTTCCTCCAAAGGTAAATCTCTATATACTCCTGGGTATGGCTGTGTCCTTCCTTCCAAGCCTCTGCCTTTTTGCATTTTGGATCTTTACCCACTGGACTCCAGTTCTGAAGTTAATAAATTTTTTCCTACCAGCGGCCTTCAAATCATCCCCCAGGATGGTACATTCTCTGGGGAACAAGCTGGAGATTAATTCTTTATTTTAATGGATTTTAACCCCGGCAAATTTCTAAACTTTGCTTTTTTAAAACACACAGGCTGATAAGAAAGATTCTTAATGGAGACATACCCGTGTGCCTTGCTTACACAAAATCCCCCATTATGATCCATTAGTATGTTACCAGAGTGAGGACTGAAGATCTTGATCTTCTGTCACTTCTCATTCCCAGGCTGACCTACAGGCTTCTCTGGAGATAATTTTGTAAACACACATGACAGATTGCTGAGAATGTGTATTCCTTACTTAAATCAGTCCATCCGGGAAGCAATCCCAAACACAGAGCAAGGAAAGGCTGGCAGGTTATGCTGCTGAAAGCCTTGTGGGATTTCTCCAAGCTCAATACACTTTGTCATGTAATTGGTATGCTGGTAGTGGATCTGTTACAAAGAAACGGGCTTAAACATTTTCAGGCACAATTTCTGTATGTAAATCTTTGCCAGCAATTATCACACGTAACCAAGGAGTTTTGCTAATGATCATGTAAAATAAACGATCCTGTTTATTCCTTTCCCTCCATTCATTATAATGTTTTGGCCTCAAAATCCAATTACAGATAGTTTGACTGTGTGCTAAGTTTTGCTTTCAGCCTCTTTTGTAGGTCCATTCTCAAACCATATTTCAGCACTCTGCTGACAATGCTGCAGTTTCTTCTGGACCACGAATTTATAGGCAAGGAAACAAATGGCTCTTGCAGACAGTGCGAGCAGAAGAGTAAGCAAATCAAAAAAGCAGATGGTAAGTGAAGCACTTAGTGTAATTCAAGTTCTTAAAGAGAATAAGTGCACTGCATTGAGCAGTTCCAGTATCTTATGAGAAGCATCTATCCTGAGCAGAATGTGGGCAGCACACGGTAATGACACCTGATTGAAATTCAGAGAGAAACAGCAATGCAGGCTGCTACAGCAAAAGCTGGGAATCACTGGAGACTGAGCACAGGTTAGTTTGATGACCAACAACCCAGCTGAAACAAGCAGAGTGTGTTTGGATTCCTTCTTTCATAAATCAAAAGTCCATATCCAAGGCTACTTTCCCCCCATTGAGTGAGGAGGATGGCGAGAAGTGAAGGTCCCCCAGGAAATCTGCATCTTCATTCTCTTCTGCAGGGACTCTCAGCTTCTTCAGCCACAGGCTTAGTTAGGGCAGGTGCAGGGATGAAATAGCAAAGCACTGGGCTGGTACAACTGAAGAGCAGAGGTCATGCTTGCTGTTTCTCCAGAGCATCCGAGTCATCTGTTTATTCCAACCTCTTTGTTAGTCCAAGCACTGCTGCAATTACCCCTGATTAGCCAAGGAGTGAGATGGCAAAGGTGAGCTACCAAATATTCCTTGCAAACAAGCCTGTCCTCTCTCCTCCCCTTCTGTGCTGAAGAAAGACAGGAGAGAGGCAGCAGTGAAATGCAGGTGTTAGTAGGAAAACAAAAGCGTTAATTGTAGAGAAAGAAGAGAAGTGATGGCGAAATGCACATGGTGGAAAACGTGGAGGAGGATGTGAACAGCTTCCAGCCTCAGTGTGTCCCAGGCATCAACACTTGCAATCAGCACATTTCTGTGCATTACAGAATCTTCTTCAAGTCACTGGAGGGATTCCAGCATTCTGCTCATTATCATTTTCCTTCCTGAGCTGGATGTGGCTGGACTCTGAAATAAGGGAGCCTGTCTTCTCATCACAGAATGGTGAGTGCCAATAGTAGAGGTGGGCAGGAATCTTTTACTGGCTCTCATTTAGGATGTGCACAGTCGAGGATGGGGAGTCTCTGCTGGAGCCTACTCATCTTTCCAGCTCCATGCCAGCTTGTGGCTCTTCCTGCAGCATCCACCCCTGGCCAGGCACAGGAGGTCCTGTGAAGGTGATCTGCCCTTGCAATGCCTGCTAAAGAAGAATTTTTATCCAGCCAGAAGAGTATGAGGTGGGACAGCTACAGGTCTTTTACTCTTCTAATGAAAAAGGATCCACATCCTGCAGCCACTGAGGTCACCCACCAAGTAAGGCTTGTCAGGAAGGAAGCCGTGTGGTGTGATATTTGAACCAGACTCACTTCACTTTAAACAAGGTTGATGCCAGTTTTTTCTGCCTTTCTTTAAGGCAGTGAGGAGAAAATTGAAGTTTTCCTATCCAGAGAGACTTGATGAAGCAAAAGATCTGTAAATTAGAGAGATAGAAGAGTTTCTCCTTCTTTCTAGTCCCATTTCAGCTCTGAAAATACTGCACAAAAGCTCAACAGCAGTTCTGGCAGTCAGAATCCCTGCCCTTGGTGCTGGGCTATTCAGGACATCCCTTTTTCCTGCTTAACTTGTCTGCAGCTCAGGCCTCTCAGACGTTATTGATTTTCTTTTTCCCATTCTCTTCTTTCTCAAGTTCTCCCAAGGCAGATGATTTAAACATTGTTTTTAAAAGTTTATGGCGAGACAATTTAAAAATGTCGTTGAAGGCTCTGATCTCTTGGCAGGGATGGGAGAACTTGCTTATGGCTTCTGCAGAGAAAAAAAAAATATTGGTGTGCTAATCCCCTGAACGACTTCTTTCACCACAGCAGTTGTTACTCCACAACGACCACCCTGAATGCAAAGCATTGCTCTTCACTGGTGTGGGCAAAGCCTGGAGTCCTCAGGGGCCTGAGGTAAAGCTGTAGGATATGGAGCAATATTAAAGCCATTCTGTTGTTATTACTTAGCCAGTTCCTGTGCAGATACATTTCCCTGAGCATTTTAGCAGCAAATTCATCAAGTTGAGAGGATCTCGAGGGGTGCCAATGGTTTGGCTGTGTAAGCAGTGGTGGGGAAAATGATCAAGAGCCTGGTTAGGTCCCCCTGAAGCAAACCCTATTGAGACACATCCACAGGCTTTTCTCCACCCATCCTGAAGTTCTTTCTGAAATATGAGTCTGTCCACTGTGCTGGCCCTGTGCACAAATGTCTGTTAATGAAAAATTAGGCATTCAGCATATCCATACCATACATATCCACCCAGGGTACTCCAACCACCTTAGGAATTTCAGAGGTGACCACCAAGGTGTTTTAGAACCCTGAAAATAGCTTATGTCAGCTAAAGTTGAGCCATACCTGCCCATGGCTTCATGCTACCCCCAGTCCTGACAGAAGAGAAGGAGAGTACTGCTTTCAAATATCTTCAAAGTATTGAAATATTGCAGGATTTAATGTTCAGTAGATTAAATTACCCTTTCAAGTGACCTCAAATGTAATAAAGAACCAAGACTAGTCAGTGCAATGGTTTTATTGCAGAAAATTACAAAATGATGTACTGTAGCAGCATAAACTTGTCATAAATTACCTTGAGTAATGAACCATGAAAAATACCAAAGGCATGTAAACTGTGTATTTCTGAGGGAGGATAACTGTGGTGGGTAAAACACATACATAGATCCCATAAGAAAATTCTAGGTGTGATTTAGTTGGATTTGTTGTTTCCTGCTTAGACTTGATCAAGCTGAGTTGACTGCAGTGATGTCTGTGGCAAAATCCCTCTGAGCGTAGAGTGTCGTTGTTATAAATTAATGGAAATGAGCTGACAGTGTCAAAAGCTACGAGAACCATAAAGGGAGATGGTTTTTTGGTCCATGCTTTCTGTATCCCCTACTTTTTGGGGTTTTGTTTTAGTTCAGTCATTTAGAACACATTTCCTTTTCCGAAGTCCTGCTATTTCTCTAGAAAATATATTAGGGCCAGCTCCACAACTGATATAAATATGGAGAGTTCCATCACTTCAGCAGAGCTACACTGATTTACATCACAGCTAGGAGATGGTTGGTGAGGTTCATCAGTGTAACTGCTTCATATTAGCCGGTACAAGGGAGGATAAAATGCACAGTGACTTTAACTTCACTGTGAATCACCGATTTCAGGCACTGGAGCTTCTCACCAAGAGACACATTCTGCTTTAGGAGTCCATTTCGTCATTTTTTTAGGGCTCTCGTTGGCCAGGCCAGACTATCCCTTGTATGAGGGGATTTAGTCCCTCCTCAAAGGGCCAGGCAATGGTACAGCTGCCATAAAGCTGCAGCTGAGGGATTCTCCTGGGCTGGTGTGCACAAGCACACTCGAAGCCTCACTCAGCTGCACAAGTGTTGGAGTGACAACACTGCAAAGCAAATAGGCTGTGAGAGAAGGAGCAGGGGGAAAGGATAACATCCTATTTGTACCTTAAGTACAGCTCCATGCGTGGAGAAAGTTCAGTGCTGAGCAGGAAGGGTGGAGAGCTGAAAAATGAGATGTTCTCACCAGCCAGTGTGTTCTGGTTGTGCATGAGGGCAGAGTGAGCACATCTGTGCCTGGACCCTCGGGTCTGGGGTCTTGCTCCTCATCTCCAGCTGTGCCCTACAAGCACTGAACTCACACTGACCCCTTTGTAATTAAGGGAAGTTCTCTGCATACACAGGAGCAGCGGAGCAGTGGGTGTCTGGTGTTTGGAAAGGTCTGCAGATCACCTGCTATCCGTGCCACCACTCACCACAGGGCACAGTGCTCTGAACCTGGAGCTGTGTGAGAGCCCAGCTGCAACGTGAGGTGAAGCCTGGTCAGAGTCCTGGGTGCAGGCAAGGATACACAGGGAACACACTGAGAGGTGCAGAGGAGTTATTTACCTTCCCATGCCATGGCTGTGTACCTTTGGTGTCAATGATGGGCAACATGGGAGTTTAGCCATGCTGGGTGTGCATATGCAATGTGCCCACATGACTCCTGCTCTTACCATTACCCACTGGGAAAGTGCCAGTGAGTATTTTTGTAGAGCTAATAGGGCTGACAGCCACCCCCCAGCCCTTTCAGAGGATGTGCAATAACACTCAGGGCTGGCTCTTGAATTAATTAACCAAAACGAGAATAATTTTGAATGCAAACATATTGTAATTGATATATTATTTCTATTTGTAAAAGATGAAGAAACAGTTCTGAACTAACATATCAAATGTGAGTTATCTCACAGCGGGGTGGATTTGATCCAGCCTGTTGGTGAGATTAAGTCCAGCCTTGAGTCCAGCATTTCAATTGTTATTAAATATTTGTACAGCAACTAGAAGTCATGGTTGATAGCAATTGCTAGCATGTGAGTGCCATGTATCTGCAGGAAAACCCCCAGCTGGAAGAAAGATATGATGGAACCAGACAAGGCAAACAAAGGATGTGCTGTTGGGGCAGATGGCAACAGAGGGAGGGAGTTATTTGCCCAAGGTGACAGAGGATGGCAGGGGCAGAGCTGGGGATTGAAATCAGACCTTAAGGACAGCAAGGGTGTTCAGCTGAGAAAAGCTTGGCCTAAAATAAGTCTGATTTTTTTAGTCAATCACTCAAACCCTTTTCAATGAATGTGGTAAATTAACAATTAACTAAACTTGGGACAGCCTATGAAGGGATGTGGAAAATTCTGTGCTCATTGTAGCCGCTGAGTTAAGGTGGGTTTCTTTCTCTTAGACTTCTTCTCCATCAATCACAAATTCCTGGGTTAAATCTGTGAAGTGCGTGGGTACATTTCGGAGGTCTTGGTACATGAGAGCCTGAGCTGGGTGACAGTGATGGTGCCTCAGGGCCTCCAGATGAACTGGAGAATCTTCTGAGTCCTGAGCAAGACCCTGAGCATGGGCTGTCTGAACTTCCATTTTCAAGATCTTTGATTTCAGTTTAGGGCTGGTTGCTAACAGTAAATCAAACTTAAATGGATATAAATTCCCATTTTTCCAATTATAAATCACTGAAATAATAAAGCTGAAACTCTCCAAGATTTCATCTCATTTGAGAACCAGGCAAAAGGATGTAGAATTTATTTCCAGCTTTACTTACTGTGAAACAATTACTGTGAGTGCCCAAGAACACGCAGCAAAGTTTCAAGCTTGCTTTATCTTTGAGCTTTGCCTCACATCTCTGAGGATGAAATATGGGAGCAGAGATTGGGATATGGACCAGGCACATCACTGCTGCCTGCTTGCCACAGAACTATGGAAAGTATTCTTGCTGAATTCTCTAATCCCCAGAGCACATGATGAATTACTGGCATTTATCTATCTGGCCATAACAGCCTCAGAGCTCACAGATCATATGTTGGTGCCGCTGCCTTTTGTAAACATGTATTTTAAATATGCATTGATTGGCTATGCACTGTTATTATTCATCAAAATATTCTTATCTCTTAACGCTTAATAACAATAATAAAGATTAATGCCAAGCTCCGATATGGAGAAAGGCTGCGTGACTATGTATTTATTTTGTAAGTTTAATTAAGGCTGTTTGTTACAATAAAAATTAATGTTATTGTCTTTCAAGTGCAGCAGAGCCGATATGAAATAACTGGATTTCGCATTGCAGCTATTTGAAATGGCACTGGGCTGGAATCTGTCAAAGGAAATGGTACTGTGGATGTGTCTGTGTTTATATCTTTTTGAATGATAAAAAACTAAAATTCCTGCAGTTTCTGTTTGGTGGGGGTACACGAGTGGTCTGAACCACTTGTTTCATTTGTCACTGTGTGAGTGGCACTATGGGTGACCTCTGATAAACCACTTACCCTCCTCAGACCTTGCTTACCCTTCAGGAACTTGTTGGATTGAAACCAAAATTAAGGGAGGGCTTTTAAACCATAAATGAAATTATGGAGTGAAATTATATTGTGAGTAGTCCTTGAAGTTATTTGAAGCAGGAACCTGGTCTTATGATGGGCTGTAGACTGCCAGGTGGTGAGTCAGTGCATTTCTCTTTCCTCTGTATCATAGCAGAGAAGGATGGCAGGCAGTCAGATCCTGGATGAGGGATGGACACAGAGCAGTGTGCAGGGGAACCAGCCCTGCCCTGCAAATCCAGCCAAAAACATGTGCCAGGCTTGACCAATGTGTCCAAGGAAAATGCTTCTGCCTCTGGGAGTTATTTCCCATCCAAAACTACTTCTTAATGCTGGTCCCAGGCACTGGGTCATCTAATGAATCCCAAAACACTGGCACGACCTGGAAGGGACGTTGTCCTTGTCTGTGGTCTCCTGCCACTGCCAAGCCACCAGGTGCTTTCAGACAGCCCTGGCACCTTTTCCCCGTGTCCACCCCTTCCCCATGTCCACCCTCAGCAGGATTCCAGCCAGGGCCAGCCAGTGAGGGCTGTCACACAGGAGCTCCCAGCTCCTCATCCCCCACAGGATTTTGAAGGCGATGGCCTCTGCTCCTGAAGCTTCATATCCAAAAATGAATAAAACCCTTCCTATTTCCCATATGTCTCCGGAGCTGAAGTGTCTGGCCTGTGCCATTGCAAGAAGCAGATGGCACATCCTGTTACTGCGAATAGGTTTCAAAGTAAGATGTATTTGAGCTGCTTCATTTGAATCAATAACTCAAATATACTTTGGATTTGCCATCTTGATAGGCTTACTTGAAATTGGTGTAAGAATATTAGGTTGCAAAGAAACAAGGACGGTCGCGATAAAGAACAGCAGACACAGCCTGACACTTTTCCTTTTTCTTCTCTTTTTTTTCTGTTTCTTTTTAGGTACTGTAAAGACCAGCAGACACAGCCTGACACTTTTCTCTTCCTTTTTTCTCTTTTTTTTTGGTACTGTGCAATGCAGTGTCTGTGTCTCCCACCCCCTTAACTCCCATCAGTGCTCACAGACCCACTCCTTCCCATCCTGTTCAGACCTTGAGTGCAAATTCGCAGCTGCCCCAACAGAATAAGGTAGTAGGTTTGAAAATATTCATTGGGCTCAACTGTTTTCTAAATGCCACGTTCCCCTTGGCAGAAATCCCTGCTATCAGGACAAAATCAGCAGGTCTGGCTTTATCCAGCAGAGGGCAAAGCCACCCGCAGACCCTTCCCGGCTCCCCACCGCTTCTTCCCTCCAAAGAAAAATCACAGAACAACTCAGCTTGGAAAAGACCTGTAAGATTAGCGAGTCCAGCCCTTGATGAAACATCCCCAGAGTCCGAGGATGGCACATGAAAAATGCAGTTTGGAAAAGGGTCCCCTTTCCTGGCTGTGTCCCTGCACGCGGGGTGGAAGTACCCTCGGTAACCAGGCAGGGTGTTTTCATCATATGTCATTTATTAGCCTTTTCTCTGTGTGCTGCTTTAAAAAGCTGAGATGAAGGACCCTTTCTGCTGCAATAGCAGGAAACTGAGACAGCTTTTGCTGGAAGGAGCTGTGAGGAGAGCAGGTAAAGAGGGGAAGCACAGGGAAGAGCCAAGGGTGCCCCCAAGGAGGAGCTGTGTGTTTCAGCCCTTCTGCCATAACCTGCCACCCTAAAATACCCCTCGTTTTATGGCTCTTTATTGCTTATTCCTTTACCCCAGTCACGATTTTAGGGTTGAATATATATATATATGTATGTGTGTGTACATATACATATATTACATATTGAATTCACTGTGTCTGCTCACTGAAAGGGGGTTTCAGGGTGGAACTTTCTAGGGCCAGACTGGCCCACTGCTGCCACTGAGATCCACGGGAACAAAGGATGTCCTGCTCACCATGGAAGTGTAGATTTGTCTACCATCCATCTGCATTATTAGCATTTGGACAGGCACATGGTGTGATTCTTGAGGTTGCTCTGTGCAGGGCCAGGAGCTTGAATTCATAATCCTTGTGGGTCTCTTCCAGCTCAGGAGATTCTGTGGATCCTGTGCCAGCTCTGGCTGTGACCAAAAGCATTAAAGAGTGCTCCACCAAATTGTGCTAGGAGGGTGCTGAGTAATTAGCTGACGAAAGTCCTTGTTCCAATCCTAAATTGTCAGGGATCTCCTCACTCTGCTCAGCAGTAGATTTTGATCCTTTCTAAAGCCCCTTGCAGAAAGTGTTGCTAAAAGTTATTCCTTCCTCAAGTCTGTTGAGGTCTTGGCTCAGAAACTGAGATCATTTTTATCTGTGTTTTATAAAGTTATGATCATATTCTAATCAAAACACTAATCCCAAGGTATTTCCAGATGCCTTGCCAATAACTAACAGAGACAGTAAATATGATTTGATACCTTAGAGCTGCTCCGAGTCTGATTCTCATTGAGATGAAAGCCTTCAGGCAACTGAGAATTTGGCTCCTACACTGCTGATGAAAACCTAATCAGATAGAGGGGTGGGATTCCCAGCAGTTCCCAGAAGATCCTTGCCTGGCTCTGAAGCGAGCATTTAGGGTTTCATTTTTGGCAGTTGTCTTTTGGAAAAATAAAGCCTGACATTTTAATGTGGGCCTTTCATACAAAAGGAGGTTTTAGAAAGCAGAGAGATCTGCAAAGCCACACACAAAAAGAGGAGAAAGGGGGAAAATTAGATGGAGGAAACATCTGCTAAAGTTTTCCTGCTATTTCAGGAATGTTTGTATAACTCAAGCATTCCCTACCTCCTTTTGTATCACAGACAACATCTTTGCTGAAAGATTATCTGGTGTCCCACTCCCTGTCACAAAACCACTCTCCCCGCTTGCATTTGCTTACACAGAAAAGCAATATTGGGAATGTGCTTAATGCATCTGAGTTTTGTTTTAATGGAGCAGCTGGGGGCAGGAAGGGCACTGCAGCTTGCTCATCTCCTGCCCCAACTGGAAACCCTCCATCTCCTCCTGCAGCTGTTAAAGCACATGGAATTATGTGGTATTCCATAACCTGAGACTAAAGTCCAGTGTAGAGCAAACACCCCAAACCTGAGGCAACCTTGTGTTTCTTGTTACACAGTTAATGCAAAAGGCTGGTCTCGTTAAAATTTTAGTAGCAATTGGGTTTAGATCTGTGCATATAAAGTGCTGAATCCTGGTCTGATTAGTGAATTTGCTCAGACCTTGTTGAAACTGGAATGCACGGAGAGCATTACATTGAGGATAAAAGGTAAAACCTCCCTTGGATTGTCCTGGTGCCATCATAAATGAATCATCACTTAGCTATTAAGAGCCATGCTTGATCATGCAATTTAGAGCACACCAAAAAGAAGCACTGGCTGATTCATGTAGCAGTATCAGAGCACAGCACATTTCCCTGTGAAATGTCTGTGAGGTTGGGCAGAGTCAGATGCACTTCAGCTGCAAAGCTAGAAGAGTGTTCCTGATGGATATATCCACCTACCTCCAGTCAGACTGAAATCCTGCCTTCTGTCCAACTAGAAGGAAAGAAAAAAAGAAGAAAAAAATAGAAAAGCTTTAGTTGTACACTTTGGAATAGGCTGTCCCTCTGGGTGACCTGGTACCTGTCATCATCTCCATCTCTGACTTCTTCACTGCTGCTGTCACCTGCAACGTGGACACCTGCCCACAGGAATATGGGCAGAAACACCAAATTATCTCAGTTTTAAGAGCAGCTTTCTGAAATAACTCCCCTAGCTGTGTTTTACACAGTAACATGGGGTCTTGGTCCAGATCCTAATCCTCTAAAGGTTTTCCCCTCCTCCATGCAAGAGACGAGAGACATAACAAAATCCACACTGTAAGGAAATTTTTTTTTCCTTGTTCAATCAGAAACATATGATATTAACCTTTGGAGAAAAATGCATCAGGTTTTATGTTTGCTCCTGCAGCAACATTAGGAATTGATTTCAGGCTACAGCAGTACTAGTTAGTACTTTAGCAGGACTGAAAAATAGGTATCAAGTTACTAGTATGAGAATCATTGCCTAGATACCATAACAGCAGGAAATATGGGAAAACCTTAAATAGACAGTGATTATGTATGTAAGGGAGAGTATGTAATTTAGTGTGGGGATGGCTGGGCTTAACACCTGTATTGAGTCCTTAAGTTCAGCAATCTAATTTCCAGAAGCCTAAATTAATAAACTGTGCGGTGTTTTCTCCTAATTAGAGAGACTTTAGTCCTTGTTTCCATTATCTTTACATGCCAAGTAAGGCACTTCTCTCCCTTGGGGCCAAGGGCTGCGTAACAATTTCATGTATATATAAAGCCCTGTCCAAATGCTGTCTTTCCTCTCCCCCTCCTCCCCCCATTTCCAGGGGAGAGCAATGGGATGAAGGTCTCATCCAGAGCTGCTCTTTTGATCATGGGCAGTACAGAGGCTGGGGGCATCAGGCTGTCTGGACAAGGAAGCATGCCAAATATCCTGCTGAGATATATATATATATATGTATATATATTAGAAAAAATTAATACAGACATGCCTCCCTTAACTCCCACATTTCAAACACCAGAAAACAGTGTCTGCTAGTGGTTGTAAGCCTCTTTCTAGCACATAGACTGCTCAAACCTTCCATCATTCCATTTTTTCCCAGCTGTGATGTTACCTGTGTCCTCTCTTCATGCAGATGAGAGATACCTGGCAGATCTGCTCTGCTCACACAGTTGACTTCCTGCCTCATGTGTGACCTTTGGGCACTGGTTCCTGTCCCAGCTCCATAAGGAGCTGAATGCTCTTATGTCTATCCTGAAGTAGGGTAGTTTGCCACGCCACCAGTTTCAGGGACACTTTCCAAGTGGTAGCACAATGTGAATGACAAAAAAAACCTGCAATGTGGGATCAGCCACTTTTGCTGCACTTATGCTAAACATATTGCTGAGCATAATGTAAAACAGACTAACAACTCTTAGCTTCTTCTACGTGCATGTGTATGGATGTACCAGTGCACATGACTCTGTGTTTCTCTTTATAAAGCAAGTTCTGAGAACATGAATGGAATAAAAGTAGTAATTCACTGGCTGAATTCTAACTTTTGGGTAGACAACAGGGATCTGCTAAAGGCAAAAAGAGCTTGCAAAGTTTTCTCCTCTTTATATGTACTGACTGCACTCTCAGTGTGTGCTAGATACGAAAAGCAATTAACGAGCATAAAAGAATTCAGATCTTTCAACTAGGAAACATTTTGCTGTATTTATTTTTTCCCATAATCTTTAAGAAGCTGAGTTCTGCTTTCTGTCAGGAGCAAATTAGTGACCTCCATTTCTTCTTCCCTGCCTGAGGAAGAAGGTTTGTGTCAGTAACAGATCAGAGAAGGAGCAGAGGTTTCAGATCAATTTGCAGCTGATGTTTGTTTGCATTGTTTCAGAGTTGGGTCATTTTATTAGATATCCTTCAGCTATCACATGAAATATCCTCTGGAGCCCAGGGGAGAGCTTGCAGCTTGCCTCTGCAGGGGGTCTGTTCTCCTTGAGAGAGAAAAACCCTTCAGCAGAGAGCTGAGTGACTGCGCAGTGCCTGCCCACGTGTCCTCCTCCAGCTCTTGGCCACTGATCCCAGTAGGCCGTGTGCTTATTGACTGCTTTGGAAGATGCAAAGCACAGAACAGGTTGGATCTTCAGTTTAGTGCGCTTAGGGTTGTTTACTGCACTGCCCTGAAACTGGCATGAAGGTTTTCAAAAGAAATCGGGGTCTGAAAAAGTAATGGCCTCGCTTATATTTCATGAATTATGCCTCAGGAACTGATTTACTGCGCCAAAGCTTTACCAAACACCAGTTTGGAGGGATGCAGCAGCCTCTCTGGAGGCCGAACAATTCCACACTCCTGGAAGTGCTCAAGGTCAGACTGGATGAGGCCTTGAGCAACCTGACCTAGTGCATGGCCTCTCTGCCCATGGCAGGAGAGTTCAAACCAGGTGATTTTTAAGATGCCTTCCAACCTTTTCTATGATTCTATAACTCTGAGGATGGAATCTGCACAGGCCAGAAATATGGGAAGAGGAGGAGCTCAGGGATGCAGGGCTGGCAAAGACCCAGTGTGGCACTGCCCTTCAGAATGGGGGGATAAGGAGCCCCCTGAGCCCTTTGCTGGTACCACAGGAATCCAGGGCTGGGGCACACATTTGGTGAAGGGGTTTGGTGTCAGCAAAGCTGCTGCACAGCTCATGTCACACTCTGTCACCAGGCAGAGAAAGAGAAAGGTGTTTGGACATGCAGGAAAGGTAACAGATCCAGAGACGATTGTGTTACATCAGCTGTGACAGCTGCAAATTCTGCTAATTGCTATCGATTGTCAGGAAATTTTATTAGACCGGCATGTCAGCTCAAGTTTAGCCATAAAAATGTGTATTTCAGCTAAGATAATAATCAATGGTAGCCTTTAAATGCTACAAACACTTTTGTGATTGAGCAGATTGAATGCTGTGCTGCTGAAGTTGCTAATCTAACACATTGCCTGGCAGGCATAAATCATTGCCTGCATGAACACAAACGTCTCAGTCCTTCAGCTAAAGGCAGTATTTTTATGGAAGCATATTTGGACACTTTATACTGATCATTAATAATGTAGAAAACTACACAGCAATTAAAGACAGAAAAATATATGTTCCGGTTTGTGGGACTGCTGAGTATCTGCAGTCCTAGTAAGAGATAACAGATGTTGTGGGTGTTCTGCCCTTAAAAAATAACCTCCCCATGGTCCTCAGGAAAATGAATGGGCCTAATTTAAATGAAGAGGTTCTTCTGGTTTTGGAAATATCATGTAGATTCATTTTATTGACTCATTAGTAAATTAATTCCTTGAACCTTAAGCTTTTGGATCAATGAAATACATGCCCAGGAGTGTCTGGGGGCTTCTGTGACTATTAAATTCAGTACAATGTTCGGGCTGCTTTTGCTTGTTAATGAATTTCTTTGCTTTGGCTGTAAACAAGGAAGGCTTTCCAGTGGGCATGGACCAGTTTGGGGGATATGGGGGAGACAAACAAATTCCCTTGGCCACTTGCACCACGAGTACAGCCACCTTGCAGCTCAGAACATGCCATTCTGTCATCGTGGTGGCCATAGCTGAGCTGGGCTCCTCCTTCTGAAGTTCAGGATTTTCTTATTTCCCTCTCCCATAGCGTGTCCTTGCCACCTGCTTGCCTCCCTTTGCCATTTCACGCAGCTCTGTGTTTGCCAGGCTGGCTTTGCACAGCAGCTGTGTGACAAAGAGGTATGTTTTGGCAAGGTTGGGATGTTTTGCAAAGGTTGGGATGTGTCTTTTCCCTGTCTGTGGGGTGGCAGCAGAGGCAGCTGCTCTCTCATCCCATGTAGGTAAAACATGATGGGTCAGGTTCCCTGGTCTAACCCAGCTGCTCTCAGCCCAGCTCTGAGAGCAGAGTGGTTAGACTGGTTTTAGGTGACCTTCCCTCACCACTTCTCCTGGCTCAGCCTTAGTCTGAGCTCTGGCAGAGTTTAAGGGGGTCTTGGAGGTGCAGGTTCTGCCAGCAGCCTCAGCAAGGGATGGGGTGATGGCCACAGCTCCCCAGGGGAGACTGGATGAGCTCTGGGCATTCCAGGCAGCTGCAGGAGCCCAAGGTGGTCATTTCTCCCTGCAGGTGTTGTTCCTAAGCTCTCATCCAGCTCAGAGACACTTTATTCCTTTTGTAGACCTTTGGTGTAGCTCAGGAGGGCTGCAGAGCTTGTACCCGTTTTGGATGAGATGCAACTCCTTGGTTTGACACACCATGGTCCCAGTTCTGTTTTGGGCTGTTCTGGAGTGAAGTCTTATGCACTGGAAAGGCATTATGCTCCCTCCCAAAAACCTTCCTTCATTTCCTGAGTCTCAGCCAACCTTAGGATGTTGCAGGTATTTTGTCTCCTGTGAGGATTTTTGCTTCTAAAGGTTGGGCAATGAACTGGTTTATGGGAGCTTGGACATCAGCTTTACTCCAAAAATGCCCATTTTGTTCTTCCTCATAAGACAACAGAAGACATGATATTCTGTTTTAGCACCTGGAGTAAAGAAATCACTGTTTCCATATTTTTCAAACCCTGTGCCCAAAAATCGGGCTGGATACACCAGTGCCCTCTGCAGACTAATGCCCTGTAGCTAACCCAGGCTCCTGAATTTCAGGGAATTTCATGTGCTCTCATTTTTTTTTATCACAAGCACTAAGGAAATTGGGAGGATTTACATAAAACTATGTTGATTGCATTATTTTTTCAGTTACAAATGTTTACTATGTGTTGGCTAGGATATAAAGCTGTATTTTTTGCTCAGTGTTTCAAAGATAATGATCAAGAGTATTTACTGCAGGAGGATGGCTCTCCTTCTGTCTTCAAACGGGAGCAACAGTTTCAGGCTTTAATCTGCTTTATTTGGAGATCAGGGCTGAAAACTGGATTGTGCATGTCTGTTGAATGCCAAAGTAAAAGCTGTAAATCTTTGTAGCAAGCGAAAAGAACTGATCTAAAATTAGGCAGTTCCATAGGAAAGGAGTCCTGTGGTCTTGCTTGCTGTCCCAGCAGGGTCTGGGAAAGTTTGGTGCTCTTATTCGTGTGTTGTACTGGATAGAATAAAAGCAGCCTCATTAGCTCCATATGATAAATTATAGATCTAAAAATACCCATCACATTTAGATGCTGCAATGAAACCAATTTTCACTCAGGAGCAGAAAAAAGAGAGGAATTTGCTAAGAATCAATTGGATAAGACATCTGCTGAGACTGCTGTGCTGTTTCTGCTAAACATTAAGCACAATTAGTTGCTGGTGAAAAATGCCATTTTAACCAGCCCCATACCCAGGTGTGCACCAGGGCCTGTGCATGATCACAGAGCTGCTCAGATTTGGGGGTATCACAGGGAATTCTTGCTCTCTGCTCAGTTTTGCACTCTTGTCTTTTCAGAACAAGGACTACAAATTCCAAGCTGACTGTGGACATACTCTGTGACTTGCTGCAGATATTTCTGGCCATGCATCATACTCGATGGAGCTAAAGCTCTTCCAGACACATTCAATTGAATGTGCTCTCACTGCCAGTGACCTTTAGAGATTTACAATTGTTGTCATACTTTGCATGGGAGTTACATTCCTGAGAGAGGGGGTAAGGAACAGGGAGCTGTGCAGTGTTGGATACCCTGTGCCAAGGATGCCATGAGAAGCTCCTGAAGGAAGGCTGGGTGGCCACAGTGAGGACATGGAGCCACGGTGTGAGATAAGGACTAAACAGCTCCTGGATTTTGAAAAACCTGCTGAGTCAAACTTCCACCCAAGCAGCTTGGTAGACATTCCCTGAGCAATCTCTTGGGCTGAAAAGGGCTGAGGAGCAGCAGGCATTTGGAGGATGGAAGTTTACATTGTCTGTGACAGGTACAGCAACAACAAGCTGAAGAATCTCCAAGGTCAAACAAAGCCTGTGAGATCCTACATCTTCTTCAGGAGCCACATTTCACACCACTGCCTGTTGCTTAGAGCCCTGGTGGGTGCTTCAGCCATTTCCTGCCATCAGCAGAGGTTTGTTTCTGCAGACCCAGATATTGACATGGGATTGGCTTTGGCTGGAACTGTCCGTGCTGCTTTTCTTGCATTTATTCATCTTAAGAAATGTGTCAGATATCACACCAGGTTCCCAGTCTAATCCTTCAGGCCCAACAGCCATAGTTCCTTAGCTTTATTGGCTGTACATGTTATTTTTTGTCCATGTGCCTCCTACAAGTAAATGGTTTTGATCTCTCTCTCAGTGTGTACCCTTTGCTTCAGCCCCATGCTCCCATGCTTAGTGTAAGGCACAAATCATTCAAATGAATTAAGGATTCTTTGAGACCTCTAACGCTTCCAAGTCTTTCAATGCCTTTATTTAAACAGTCAAGGATGTGAAATGCTTTTCAAACCCTCTGAAGCAACAGAGGTGTGTGCCTTGTTTATGTGGGTGATGGCAGGCTGCTGCCTTTACAGTTTTACCCAGTCTTCAGGCACTTACTGCAGGCCAGAAGCTGTAATGACGAGGAAAGAAATTTACTCTGTTGCAGACAGAGCTATTAAAAGAAAATTCTTGTCAAAGTAATTCTTATCTCATGACAGGATTGCTGAATTACTGCGTATTACGGGAAAGAGAATTGCAAATGTGTTGGCTCTTCTTCCCATTAGAGCTATTGTTTTATTACAATTGTCATAAGTGCACACACACTTTTTTATAAAATATTTTAAAATATGAAATCATCCTGCATTAGGTACTGAACATAAGATAATGTTATCAAAATTAAAGAGCAAATTGCTCAGACAGGTTGGCAGAGTGAGCAACTCCTTTCTTTGGCTGTGTAAGTGCATGTCCCAGACAAAAGCAAGAGGTGGGCACTGAGGAATAACACCTCCACTCCTCTGGGACACCAGAGAGGTAATTCTTCCTTGGAGAGACAGCTCAAACAGTCCCTTGCACTGACCCCCTCCTCATCCTGTCCCAAGGTCACCAGGGTGCAAATCCATGAGCACAGAGCTGTCTGATGTGGGATTCTGCAGGCCAGTCCCACAAGCCTGTCACGGTGAGAGCTCTCTGTCTCCAGTTAAGGTTCCTGGATGAAAAGGGATGACAGTGCTCAAGGTTTTATGTGGCCTCACAGGTCATAAGGCCTTTTTGGTGCCTTCTCATCTCTGGGTCATTTTGCATTTGTGTTCCAGCCCAGTTCCTGCCTCTCACCACTCAACCCCTCGCTTGCCTTCCCTTGCCCACGCGGCCTCAGTGGATGTGGCAGCCCCGTTTGCAGATCTGCAGTGCAGCAGAGCAGCACCTGAAACCCTTTTCACTTACCTCTAGTTTTAGACCAAAACGCCAAATCTAAATGTGCTTCAATTTCTGTCACAAATGTCCAAGGCAATGGTGTGGAAATAATATGTAGCTTAAAAAAGAAATCAGAAGAAATACTTTCCTCAGCCCCTTGTGTATTACAGAACATTAGTCCACTGACACCTTCCTGCACAAGTTGTGCGGGCTGAGCTTTTTGGTATCGTTCCCAAAGTGTGTCCCAGTGCTTGGGATGTATCAGAGGAGTGGCTGTGGGTCTGTGTCACTCCTCCAGGTGTGTGCAGCAGCACGGCCTGTGTGTGTCCAGGGCTTGCTCACCCTGGAGTCTGCAGCAGCCACGACACTGAAACCTTTTCCTGTTCACCAAGGGCGTCATCGTCCCTTCTCCCACCTTTAGTTTCCATCTCCTAAAGCTTCTGCACGATAACAGGACACAAATGTGAAATCAGGAAACTGCCTGATACACCCTGGCTGAGCAATTAATCACCGGTCCGTGTGCCTGTGGTGACGGGCCCTGATAAACAGCAGTGCCACTAACCCTTCCACTCCCGACTGCTTATGTCTCCCAAAATCCGTCTCTCCGTGAGCTCACCCTTTCCGTCCCAGCACCGCACCACACTCCAGCAGCAGCCAGCTCAAGGTCACAGCCTGGAATGTCCCTCCGGGGGTCCCTCTGCTAAGAAGATGGGCCATTCTCCTGCTATAATGTGCATTTTTCTCCCTAAACAAACAACCCTCGCTGGATCTATACCTGCAGCTGCTTGTTACCGCCCGGGGCAGAGTCCCCCCAGCCTTGGGAGGCAGAAACCAGCCGGAGTCAGATGTGCATCAGCCCCTTGGTGCGTGCCTTGATCTGCCTCCTGGGAAGGGGACAAGGACCCAGCTCGGTCGCCAAAGCCTTTTTGCTGACCTGGCCCCTCCTGTAAATGGTGTAGGAACAGGAAACCATTTTCCTCTTCTTTAAAGTTTTGGTGTAACTTGAGAGTCAAGCTTTATGCAGATCGGAACATGTTAGTAATGTCTGGAAAGCAATTATGGCATGTATTATTATTTTAATATTTACCAAGTGCTGACAGAGTAATGCTTTTATTAAATCTTTAGGGAGGGTGAAATACATACCACAAGGCATGGTGAGATGAAGATAGTCTTCTGAAATCATTCATTTAAAATTCAATTTTACAGTCACTTCCCTGTGATCTACTTTTAATCATACATTGGTTTCTTTGCATCTTAAATTATATAAGGTGGCTAATGATTCTAACTTGAAGTTCTTTATGGAAGAATGCAAATAGTGCCTAGTCAAGGCACGCCGTGAACTTCTTACTGGAAAACAATTTATCATTATATTGAAGTGCAGTGGAACTTTGCTGCAAGCTTGGAGTCTTTCTTTTCACTCATTGCAATTGTGCAAGAGCAATATGCTGAGGTTATCAGCAGATCTCTATGTTTAAAATGGAGACTGTGAGATTAAATAACTTTTGGCCTCTGTTTTATTTTTCTCTACAATGAGAAAAATCCACTAAAATAATCTTGCAAAATCAAAGAGCAGAATTTCAATATTCCTCATGTCTAATACTTTGGATAATCCAATCCAATTCAATCCAGATTTTCAACTGATTTTTTTTGGTTGAAAGAATCATTTTGTTGCTTGTATCATAACCAAGCATCAGGGTTAGACTTTTTAATCCAACTTGCATACTCCTCAGAGAATGTACAGTCTTCTGTGACTTGTCACCTAAAGGAATGTGTTTCTTTATGAAAAAGCATAATGAGTTTAACTAATGAATTTGCTATCAAAGTGATTGTGAGAATTAGTGAGCTTGATTTAGATGCTCCATGAAGATTTGAGTCACGATGGTGGTGAACCACTGAGGTTGGGTCCTGGAATAAATGTTTGTGATGTGTCCAGTCTAGTCTTCACTATAATATTTGGTAACTCAAGCAATTGGCCCTTGACTATTTTAATTTAAAACATGTCCACAGACTTGAGAGGAAAATCTATAGCAATATAATTACATGAATATATGAACTTCAAGACAGCTGAGGGACATAAAAATCACTGAGAAGCCCACAGTCTAAAAGAAACGAGCAGCTGATAGGTGGAATTCCCTGACATCTGGATTTCACTACAGCAAACCATTGTGGAAACCTGACTGGGTTTCATTTGCTTACATCCCATGGCTTCAGCTAAAACTCTTAGGCCTTATACTTTGTTTTAATTCCCAGGTTATTAACTGCCAATACAGATAAGATGTCTTAATGCGCACGAGCTCTCCTTCCATTGCATTTCATTAGGAAGACATCGTTCCATTTCAGCCACACATCATTAAACATTTCAAAGCACATCCAGAGAGGCAGTTGTATATATGAGACACATTATTACAGGTAATATATTTTGCTGGGCTGCACAGCCCTGCAGATAAAGAGGCAGCTCTGCCCTGGCCGCTGGCACCGCTGTGCTCAGGGGCACACGCAGCATCCATCGCTGTTAAACACAAACCCCATTACTTTTTCAACTTCTTTTTCTTTGTCTCTCCACTCCCACCCTTCAGACACCAAGGCTGCGTGCCTGCCTTTGCAGGGGAAGAGAACAGACTGCAGCCTGAAAGCCAAAATCCACAGTCAATACAAGGATGAATGCTTCACCACCAGACCCCTCGTGTAGTTATTTGTGTGAGAGTGCAGTTCAAAGGCAGTGAGCTACAAAACAGTGCCAGCCCCCTCGGTGTGAGAGGATGGGGAACTGAGCCCTTAATCCACACTGGGCTGTCTGGGCAGCACTCACATCGACGGATTTCAGCTTTCCCCAGAATTGATTAGCACTGCAGCGCTGCTTCGCTGCCTGTCTGGGTCTGAGCGAGCCCCGTATCTATTACCAGCCTTTCTTATCCTCAGAGAACCCCTCTCAAAGTTCAGCACAGTGAAGTTGCCCACAAGGCAGCATTATTCCAGTCAATACAAATATAATAAAAGCCAGCAGGAGAGCGGGCAGGCTCCTTACACTGAACCAAAGCTCAGGAGAGATGCGATTTCTTGGAATAAGCAGCAAATACACGACTGCCCTCAGATACACCAAGCAGTCAGTATCACATTGAAGGTATTTTGTTTATTTTTTTCCCAGCACTTGTGCATCTGGGCTTCCTCAGAGACCTTTTCTGTAGCTGTATGTCAGATTAAACTTAACACCATTATCATGATGAAGGCAAGAGGTCTCTACTAAGAGACTCCTAGCTGGGCACACATGCTGGCATGTTAATTTTCCAGACACTGTAGTACAACTGCACTAAGCCACTGAGCTGGCTCAGATATGTAAGGTCCTTCTCAAGTCAGAAGATGCTCTCAGGTGCTTCCCCACTGTGTGATGCAGCCCCACAGGGGCCAAGGTTCAGTGGTGCAGAACTGGTCTGGGGTAATCACAGCAGCAGCTGACTCAGGAGGGTGAAGTTGTGCTGGCCTGGAGTGCACGTTCATATAGTCATAGCATATAGAAGGGACAGAGCACAGGGTTATTGGGAATAACTGATCAAACTGGCTTTTTAAAAAACATTATTCTTTGAGGGAATGTAAAGAGAAATTTAGTCTTGACTCATTTCTCCCAGTCTCCTTTCCTGTGGTGGTGAAGTAAGCACTCTGTGCTATTGTGAGCTTTATTAGATGGCTTCTCACACACTTAAACCTAATCCCTCAGACAGGAGATGTCTACAAATCCTATTCTTTAAACATGCTTTGGTCTCCTGGTGATTTACTCTTTCTCGGCCATCCATGCACCCATTTTTCATATTTATCCACTTTAAATTGCATTAGCACCAACACAGCACCAGTGTGCAGCTCCTGGTGTGGCTGTGCCCCACTCTCCTGAACAGAACATCCTGCTGGCTGCCTGCAGCAGGGAGTGGAATTTAAAGGAGGTTTTTCTCGAGCCAGTTACTGTAGCTGGATTAAAGAACTGACATAACTATCACTGCTTATGCTGGCCTGATAGATTTACTGTGATTTTTTCTCTAAAAGTCACATTTTGAAGGAGCCTGCTGGGGTGTCTTTGCACATGTCTAGAACTGCAGCTGGTACAGCAACACGGGGCGCTTAAACGTGGTGCTCTGGGTGCAGCCAGTGTTGGCAGTTCTGGGAGGAATTGTCTCCCCTTTCCAATACACCGTCTGTTACAGAACTGTCCTTGACCCCATGGGCTCTTCACCTACGTCTGATGGACTGAATGTTGACTATCCCTGAGTCAGGAAACAGGATTTGGATGGGGGAATTGTTAGAATGGGGCTATCAAATCCTGCTCCCTCTGTCTTTAAAAGCTCTCTCCATGTGTGCATTGCTTCCCTTCCATTTGCAAGTACAAAAGAGCAGCAACAAGAAGCTCTCAAACCAAATGGAAAAGGAATAGCATTGACATGAGACAAAGTGTTCTCTACCCAGCCCTGCTCTGTGCAGAGCAAGGTCTCCCCTCAGCACACAGCCTGGCCAGGGATTAGAGAAAACCCCAGGATTTTCGTTTCTAATCCTAAAAGCTGTTACTTGTGTTTGATAAATAAACAGTTGCTTTTATATACCAGTGAGTGGTGTAAATGATAGCAATAACACTCCAAGGTGCTGGCAAACAAATTGTATATTTCAAACAGTGGGTAATGAGGGAGTTGGAGAGGAGCTTCATTAACTCTGCCACTACACAGAGTTTTGTCAGTCCAAGGTAGAGCAGAGACAGAAATGCATGTTCTCAAGGGGGCCACAGTATGAAAATAGTGATAGAACAATCTGTGTGGCTTCACACCCTGGGCACCATCACCCACCAGGGAACACAGCAGGATCGGGGGGGAAGAGAAAGGACCCACAGAGGAAGCAGGAGTGGAAGGAAAACTGTGATCCTCAGAGAGATCTTGGAGACAGCAGAGGGAAGAGGAGCATTCTGGAGAAGTCTGAATGTGGCAGGAGTAGGAGTGGGTTACTTTTCGCTCCTGGTTTGATCACACGGGAGGAATTGTTTTGGCACCAGCATTTGTATGGACAAAGGCTGCGTGGTGTGTGCAGCTCCCACAGAACCAACCCCTTGGCAGCAAGGAGCAAAAGGGGAGACACTGGTTTGGCAGGAATTTGGGGTACATACCTGAGTGTACTTTGCTGCTGGCAGCACCCCGTAAAGGCAGTACAAATATAGAGTTTTCAATGAAACTTCATAATTAAGGCTGAATATAGAAAAAAACCCCCTCGATTCCTCCATGAACTCAGATAACTCCCAGCAAGAAAATCCCTCTCCCCCTCTCTCCTAGAGCAGCTGCTTCATTTAGGTAATTCAGACACCTCCATTGCTGCTCTGGAGGGTGCTAATGGATGGAGAAGCTTTGCAGAGGGGCTGAGTCCCAGCACACGCTGACTCCCACCTGTGCCAGCTCCCCTGCAGGCACCAACTGTGGGTGACTGCCTGGGGAGGGAGATGTGGCAAGCCCAGAAACCTCCCTGCTCTTCATTTGCTCTTTGTTTCTGTGCATGCTGCTGAAGAGGAAAAAGCCATCAAGCCTTTCAGAGGGAGCAGGGATCGATGCCACACAGAACAAATCAGCAGTTGGGAAACTTTAGGTGAAAGTGTAATGCTGTGAGTGCTTCCAGCTTGGTTTCATTCAAGTCCTGAGGTTTTAGTACGATGCCAATTTTAGCTTGAATTGTCTGACAGCTCCTCTTTGTGAACAGGAGCAATATTGACAGAATGGTACTTTTTGAAAGATGAGTGATTTCTTTTTTCCCCCAGAGCAAACACACTCCATGTGTAATGGGATGATGCTGTTTCTTTTCCTTCTGAACTAAGGCTGCTTAAAATGAAAGTCCGATAGCTGGCTTTCATTACAGTCATGGCTTTGAGTTTTCTGGGGAAATAGGTATTAGCTATAGGATCTGAGGCCATGCTATTTTAGGGAGTTTCCCCTTGGAGTTACTGTTCAGGTGCCTTCTCTGGGAAGCTCGATGGAACACGTGCCCTGGGAAGCTCCTGCCTAAATCCCAAGGGTCCCAGGTGGGGAAGGATGAAAATCATTTCATTTTAATGGGGCTCTCCTTAACTATTCTCTTGAGCTGAAGGGGACAGTGGTGTATTAAGTGGTGTCAGTACCATATAGCAGAATGTGACCTCAAGGGAGGTGAAAGAGCCCTTCACATGTGCAAAGGCAGGACTAAAGGGACCATTCCCACTTCCAGGGAAAACCTTCATCTTAAATCCCAGCCTGCTGGGGCCCGGACAGAGAAAACTGTTTATGCTGAGAAAAAACACAAACTGACAACTGTAAATTTCTCTGCCAGGCTCCTTTTTCCTTCATCATATTATTTCTTTCACATCTTGTCATTCATGTCATGCCACGATGAGAAGCAGCGAGGAATGAGCAGCTATCAATGAGTCCTGAAATCACAGTAGGATGTTAAATCACAAGGGCAGCGTGGCTATGTCACCTCTGCAGCTTGGAAAGGGCGGGTGGGTTAGTGGACACTTGATTTCCACCCACCCCTTCTGCCTGTGACCTGCCTGCTGCAGGGAACTGCTTCCCTGGGGAGGGGGAGATAATGGGAATATTTGACACAATGCTCTGATATATTCTGCATAAGCTCAACAAGATCCAGAGGCAGAGAAGTTGGTGTCATAATGAAAGTTGTAATTAAAGTTTTGGTCAGATTGAATCCATTACATCTCTCCCAAGTACCCAGTATTGATTTCAGCCCCAGCCCCAGGGATATGTAGTCTGATACCTCTGTAATCCTGCGAGCAGAGACCTAAGCCCATTGCATATGGCATTTGTGTGGCTTAAACCCAAGAAAATGCTTCCAACCAACTTCAGCTCTGTAGGATTCCTGTTTTATTGACTCTGAGCAAACACGAGCAAGCGGAAGCTGTATCTGCCACAAGGAAGATGGCTTTTGAGACACAAGCTGTAAATAGAAGGGCTATTTTGGCTATATTTTTGTGTTGGCATAAAACTGCAGCAGATTGCATTATTCAGTGGGTAATGTAATGTTAATGCAGCCCTGTAGCTGGGGGCGAGAGAACTTAAGGTTTAATCATTTTGTAATGCACTTACATTGCCCATTTTAGATTTGTCAGCTGTCATAAATGAACTGCAGTTTTATCCCGGGACTATATATAGAATTGCTATTTATATATTTTTTCATCTGCAGCTTATGCTATTTAAATGNAAAAAAAAAAAAAAAAAAAAAAAAAAAAAAAAAAAAAAGAAAAAAAAAGAGAAAAAAAAAGAAGAGAAAAAGAAAGAACCAGGATGGAGTGAGGGGGGATGCGCCCTTGGCTCTGCTCTGTTCAGAGAATTCCTCAGTGCCTCCCAGCAGGAAAATGCTTCCTTCACCTAAGCCTCAGCTTAGGTAGTTGACGTTTTCAATAAAACAATAGCCATTTTCAGCACACTTTTAATGTTGTGGGGAGTGAGGCACGGAAACGTTGCATATGGTGACACAGCCACATAGAAATGGCAGTTGCTGAAGTTCTGCTCTGTGTCTCACATATCCATCATCCATAAGAACCAAACTCCAGGAAATCCCCTCCCATGGCATCACTCCTCACCAGTTTTTATTGAAAAACCGTAATATCCTTCTGCATTCTAAATTCTGACTAAAAGCCACCCACGTTACAGCTTTTTGTATACATATTTTTAGCAGTTCTCAAACAAAGACAATTCCTCCTCCTGCTGCCATGTCCTGCTGCTTTCCCTGCTGCGGCTCCTCACAGCATCGCTGGAAATCTCATGGCGTGCTGCAGACTGCCCCAGTGCTGATTAATGTCCTTGCCAAGAAAAGAAAGAAGGGGTTTGCAAATGGATTTGCCGCTCCTATCAGCTCAAAGTGCACGAATGTGTTTGCTTTTTTGGGGCAGCCATTTGAAAAAAAATCCGAGGGAAACTTGAGAAAGTAGAATGCCCTGCTGGTCTTAAATTCCAAATATTCCCATTGTCTCCTCTTTTAATCAAATTCTTACTCTGAAAGTGGTTTCTGTAGGGAGTTTTGCCTTGACTGTTCTCTCCTCTGCTACATCCTACAGGCCAAAGGAATTCTTTTCTCCAGCAATAAAAATCAATGTTTTTTAAGAAGCAAGAATATCCCTGTTTTCATCCATAGCATTTACCTACAAAGAACATGATAATTTATACAGCAAATGCAGCCTGTGCTTCCTGCTGGACAGCCTGATTTATCGACTGTGCATCTGTTTCATATAAAGTGCCCTGAGCAGAACAAAAACCTCCATTCTACCAAAACCAGGACAGTTTCTCCAGTTTTCAATAGATCATGTTCTACCTGTGGGATACCTTGTTAATGACTGTACACTAAATCCAGAGGGGGTTTTCCTTTTTCTTTTCCTTTTTTTTTTTTCCTCTTTGCTTTTTTTATTTGTAACTAGCCATCCCAAATATTCCGAGTTTCTGGGACTATTTTAATACCCTTGTTGCCCAGGCAAAAACTCCTCCTCATTTCTGAGGGAGTTTGCCATTAGTAAACTGACTGCATCAAATATCTCATTAGTAACACATATCTCATCAACCAGCCTCGTAAAACCATAAGGCAAAATCTTCCTTCGTTCTGCTTGTAGTTTACATCTTTGCCTTTACCTAGCCAACTTTTTTTTTCTGCACAGGATACAGCTGAATTTCCATTAAGGTGCCTGATTTCTATATCCAGGGAAAATACCTGCATCCCCTCTATGGGAAAAGCTTCCTTGGAATCATGGGATGGTTTGGGTTGGAAGGGAAGCAGAGGACAGTGGCCTAAGCAGGACGGCGAAGGAAGTGAAGAGACTGTGAGTTATAGAGGGGTGGGATGAAGTTCCAGCAGAAAATGCTGTTTCCCCTTTGAGCCCTTGCCTTCCTGGAGGAGATCCCAGCCCCACATCTCCCCTCCCTGCATCCCTCCCCAAGCACAGCCTTGCCACAGGGAATTGCTCCTCACTTCTGCTGCCAACCTCTCCCTTTGAATCTTGGGCACTAACTTTCCCCAAACCACCCGAGGTTTTAGGAAACTGAAGGATGGGACAAAATCCATGTTCCCAGTGCAGCTCCACTGAAAATGTGTAAGTGCAGCCAAACCAGGCCCAGGGGGCCTGTGTCTATCAAAGGCACTGATACAAAGCCAAAATCATCGTTTGAAGCCTTAAATTGATGTAACTGGGAGTAGAAATTGTGTTTTTACTGAGGGCATAATTCATGCAGGAGGATGCTTATAGCATCCAAAAGGCTTCAAGCTAGTGTTACAATACTGACAGTGAAGCACAGAGGTGTCTGGGGAAAAGGGAGCACATTCCTCTGAAACACCACCACAGGGAGCTGTGACAGAGCTGGATCTCATTTCCTACCCTGTGGGCTGGACCCACACTGCATCTGCATCCCCCTTATCCCCCAGCCCTGCCTGGTGAGCTCCAGCCACACCAGCATTCCTCAGCAGAGCTGTAAGGTCTTTGCAGCACCAGGGCCAGCTGAGATCCACTGTCCCCCCAACATCCCACTGAGAAGGACTTCAGGGAGTCCCACTGGACTTCCTTGAAGAGGACTCTGGGGAGCTGGACCTGGAGCACGCGGCTCTGAGGCACACACTGCCTCTCACCTGAGTTTTTTCCTGCACGATGGGGGTCTTGTTTTCTGACAAGACCTCTTCTCCCCACTGTAATATAAATTGCCATGTAAAAACCTCACAGATGGGATCAGAGAAGTCCTTGACCTTGTTTCTTTGCTGCACAAAGCCAGGTGGTGCTTCTGCCAGTTTCTCTTTTGCCAGTCAGGAATCAAACAGTTCCCTGTCATTAAATTGCCAGTCCTTTGTCCCTGGGCATAGTGCAAAATAAAGTCACCTTTCCAACAGTTTGCCAACTGTTGAGGCATGTTGCTATTTCAGTGTTATCTGCAGAGTTGTTTGCTTTGCCCAGGTGACGTGTCACCAAGCTGCTGGGCCAGACCTTGGGGACGAGCTGTGCAGCCTGCATGTGACACTGCTCTGCAGGGGACATGGAGAAGCCCTTGGGCTTGAGGACACCTTGCTTTGCTTGTCCCTCTTCTCCTCAGGAGGAGTGCCCCAGGCTCCACCTCACCCTGCTACAAGCTCCCAGGACACCTGGCAGCAGCACAGGGTGTCCAGGGTGCCATTTTGGGCTTCTTCCTCCAAGGAATTCTTTCCAAAACACTTTGGCCTGTGGTGGTTTTATCTATCCAGTGTTTTATAAGGGCAGTTTCTGTTTCAGCCTTTTTTCAGCTGCTTTTTCTGTCTTTCTGATGCCTTTGCCAGTCTGGCCAGGACTGAATTTGGCCCTTGACAGACACTTGTCCATTAATCAGAGATTTGCCTCAATGGCGGGGGTGTTCTGACGTCTAATTAGGTTTACAGTTTCTAATTAAGTTGATTTGAGATCCTGGGGTGGAAGGCCTTTTAAGAGAAATCATATATTAAAAATTTAAGATTTTTTTACTCCAACAACATTTTGTGTTCGACTAATTTTAACATCCAGACGTGAAGGATGAGTAATCCTTTCTCAGGCTTTGGCAATGTTAGCTGAAGTTTTTCTCATTCACCTTTATCAGAGAAAGCAATAAAAACTTGCTAATCACCTTGACAAGGGTACTCCTGTCAGGGTGAAATATGTGGCAATCCTACACAGCCAGGATCAAGTAGAATAAAGTTGGTGGATTGAGGAGACGTGAGAGACCCAGACTGAAACTGTTTTACTCCTCTTCCTGCGGAGTAAAACAGTTCCTTCCTTCTTTTTTAATCCCAACACCCAGATAATTAATGAATGGTATTTGAGAGGGTGTCTCACATCCCACTCCTGAGCCAGTCACTTCAAACAGGCTGTCGCTGTGAGCTGCACACCATCCTCAGTCAGATAAACTTTATAACTTCATTTCTTGAGACTCAATCAACCAAATCAAATATTTCCCATGGAAGATTTGATTAAATGTCATTTCGATGTGGCAGAGAAACTTTAAAAATGACGAAAATTGACCAACTCACTCTCCTTGCTTTTGTATGTCAAAGTTATCTTAAATCTTAATAAACCCTAATCAATGCCTACTTTATACTCACACATAAAACAACCCTTCAAGGGCCTCCCTTGGGAGACTTTAAAGAGTGTTTGGGGTCAGACCAGATCCTTACATGGTGTTTCCTCCAGGGCCAACTGCACATTTGTTCATGTTCAGTCCTAGAGAGCAGAGAGGCTCGTTCCCTTTGTGCCCTGCTTGTGTTACAGCTTATTGTGATGGGAACTGAGCCACCCCATTGTCATTTTGAGGGTCCACAGAAACATTATCTCCCCAGACTTTGGAGAAATGCTCAGGGTTTGACCGATACCTCCTTTAAGATCATTAAGATGATGAAAAGAAGAGCTGTGGATTGACATGTCAGATACACAGCACCATGATGCTCCTGTCCTGCTTCACTTGGTTATGCTCCGTTCCCAATACCTGGACAATTAATAAATGCTCTTTGATGGGTTGTATCATTTAAGGTAACACAAAACTTAACCTCCTCCAAGGCTCTTGACTTTAGAGTTCAATAATATGCAAGAGAAAAAGGACTGAGAGGGTCATGGATTTTTAACGGGGAGGTTTTTTTCAAAATAATGATGAGTTATTAAAAATGCTTTTTTCACTTTGAAAAGAGATGCTTTGATAAAGCTTTTTTAACACTCTGAAATGTTTTTGATGTTTAAAATGAAATTGCTTCCTAGATATGCAATCTGAATCATGTTCTTGATGCTGAAAGGTAAAGTAATTATAAAATAGAATTATAATAAGGCCAGAGAGGAAACAAGAAACGTTTCAAACTAATGTAAGCTGATTCAGGATGGACCTTACCTGAATTTTCTTTCACTTTTCAGCTTTTATTCCTTTTGTCCTAAGCTAAATCAAAGAAATAGTTCAGAATCTGCCACATGCAAAAACAATTCCTTGCCCAGCTCTAATTGCTGGATTGAATTATTTGCAGACAGATCACAACTCCCTTCAATTAATCAGTCCCATGAATGTTTTCTCCCCCAATCCCTGACCCATAACTCCTTCATGGACCCCATGCTTGTGCTGATTTAATTAGCATTTAGCTCACGTGGCCTGGGAGGGTTTCCTGTTTGCACAGGTCTTCACTTAAGCTCGGGATTTGCATACAGCTTCTAATTCTCCCTTAACATTCACCCTTCCAAAACCTTTTCTGCCTCTGACCTCCCATGCTGGGATCCGTGTGGGAAGCACCAGGAGCGTGAACCCAGCTGGAATGAATTTGTTTAAAAAGCTGAGAGGACTTTCACTGAGGTTTTTTTGCAATTGCTCACCCGGTCCTAATTGCTTTATAAATTTAATGGAGTTAATTCTGGCCAGTGGGTGCTGGATAAGGGGTATAAAGGCAGCACAGAGTCACAAAGCCTCATCTGTTGGCAAAGCAAAAGTGCTGAGGAGGAAAATGAGGAGCAGGGAAAGGGCCTCATGCAAGTGAGACTTTAGACTCCTCTGCAATAAGTTGGTGGCCAAGGTGATGTTCCTGGAAATTTCTGAATTTCGACTCCCATGAACCATAAGAATGGTAAGGAACTGGGTTTTATTTGTTGTTGTTTTGGTCTACTCCCTTGTTCACAAGAGCTGGTTACTGGAAACTACAAGAAAATCAGGGCTGCCAAGATATCACAGTGGTTCATGAAAAACTGTTGAGTCTAGTTGTTTTGTGAGTTTTATGTCTGTGTGTTTCTTGTTTACTTGTTTTTGTAGAGCTGCCATAAATTTCAATTTAGGGTAAATCTGTAGTTCTTCTGTTCCTTTGTCAGTGGAAGAAATCTTTAAGGATGTTAAACCTTTCTGCTGCTGATTACTGCAGGGATTTTTAGTGCAAGGTAAATCTGCATTTTATAAGCAGGAATGCTGTCCAGGTGGATGTTTCTGATATGCATCAAAGGCTATATCTGATAATGTTCTCCTCAATTGAAGGTGACAATAATTATAGGAAAGAAATAGGTCTGCTTCTGTGCATAACCCAGAATATGAATTTCTCTGGTGAAACCAAGATTCTGAAGAACAAAATACTAAAATTGCTTAAGATGAGGCTTAACACTCAATCAGCCAAATTCCCTTTGTGTCTCTTACCTGCTCACCCAGAAACGGGTTGTAATCTGCTTTTGTACATGGATAAGAAGAGTCAGGAGTGGGGTAATGCACAGAAAGGAAAGTATATTTGCAAAATATCTTTTCCTGGAATGTTGCCCACAGAGTCATGCAAAGTTTAACTGCTAAGGAATCCCTTCAGAGCCTGGCCTGGTGCAAAGGAAGGTTGCTCTGCTGTTGAGCTGCCCCAGGCCATGCACAGGCTCTGCCTCCGGTTTGTCCCCTGCTCTGGTCTCAGTTTCTGTAAGCAAAGCCCCAGCAGCCAATTCACAAAATTGACTTTGGAGAGACTTGGCTTTATTTCTAGTTCTTAAGCACCAGGGCTGTGGTTTGACAGAGCTTGTTGTGGATCAGCTCAGACTGGGCTGGGCAGTCCTTGGCCACACCAGGGCAGTTGCAGAGAATAAAAAACCAGCCCATAGCTCAGAGTGTCAAGGAGAGCAATAAAACCTTATCAAGAAGGAATCACAAGCACCTAATGAGAATCAGATGCAGCATAAAGAGGCCACAGGCATGCTCTTATCCAGATGCACCGGGAATTATGTACATAAACAGTGGATAATTTGGTTTTACATCTTATTTTTCATCCAAAACTTCAGGGAGAAATGCCTCGGTTACTGGAAGTGGTGTGTAGGAAAGCTGCTGTTAAGCACTAGGAGATTGTTGCCACAGAGCTTGGGGTGATGGAGCTGCCCTGGGGGAACCTGACACCTCCACTCAAGGTGGCCTGGAACAAACATCACAAAGTGCCCTGAGCCAGGTGCCCAGGTGGGGCAGCTGAAAATGAGAAGCCCCTGGGTCAGGAGGGCTGAGCCAGAGTCCCCCATAGCTGGGGCAGACAGTGGGGCTGTGGTCCCTCAGCACAGAAGGTCCTGCTGCTGGAGCAGTGCCATGGACCACGTGCAGAGGTGGCTTTGGATCCAGTCTAAGGGCTGAAGGAGGGTTCTGCCTGCTGTGCTTCCTGCTTCTGATGCTCTGGTTTCCAGAAGGCTGTAGTGCATTAGTGGGAGATTTGCTTCCCACATGAAAAGGAAGCTGCTTCCAGTGTTGCCTGCCTTGTGCTACTTGTGGTCTCACATGTGACTGCATTTGTTGTGATAAATGCAGGAAACCCTGGACTTAAATGCAGAGGGAAGGGTGGCTGTCAGTCAGCCCAGAAGGGCTGGAAGGCAGATGATCTTGGTGGTGTTAAGGTTTGCTTGGCCTCGGTGAGGTGCATAAACCTGGGCAGAAAGCCTTTGCCTTTAAAATGAAACTTGCCTTGGGCTTCACCTCTGAGTGCAAGGTACCATGAAGGGGACTTGTTTGATGTAATGGAACCATGGGTCCTCTTCTGAGGATATTTGAGGTGGCCTGACTTGTTCCCAGGGTTGATATTCCCAATCTGGTTTAAGAGGGGTCAGTCTAACCCCTGCACTGTAGAAGTCCTTTCACTCAATGGGACTTGTTCTCCCCACAGATCCAAAACCTGCCTGACAGCCTCATTCCTCCCCACCACAGAGCTGACTTCACAAAACCCCTCTCTGACATGCAGCACAGGGCAGGCAGCTGCTTTGAGCCAACCCAGAGCTGTGTGTCACCACCTGCCTTTTGCCAGGAGGGCTTTTTCCCATGTGCTGGTGTCTGTGCTGACACGGAGCACTCAGAGCTGCTTGGAGAGAAGAATCAAGTGTTTAGGGCAGATCTGCAGGAGTGTAAATGCTGCTGCTTCTCACTGGGAAAGCGATGCCCTCAGAGATTTGCCCCTCTATTTCCCATGTAATTTGGCCTGAAATGTTTTCCCAAGGATGCAGCTTGCCAGTGTCTGTGCTCCAGGAACACCACAGGGTAACCAGCCCCCTGCTGCTGTAACCCAAAGGGGAGCCCAGCATCCAGCAGAACCCAGCTCCATTACTGCCAGACACTGCAGGAGCCGTGTAGTTGAACCAGATTTGTGTTAATTACCTACTTACCTGTGAAAACCTTAAGGTTCAGGATTAAGGGCAAGGAAATTATACTCAGGGGAAATTTTAATGAGCAGAAAACCCCATACTTTGTTTCACAAGTCACTTTTTTTACGTTAAAACTTCCTGGGCTTATAATTAGAAATTTAATGTTTTGTCGACTGCAGTTGTTCAGAAACTATGGGGGAGATGTTTTATTTCCCAGCTGCCCTCTTGCTTAATGAATCCTCTCAGGTTTGTTTTCCGGTGGTTAATAACATAGCACTTTTGCCCACCCTGTCTCACAGAGGAAATTTAAATCTGTAGGGCACTTCTGATTATTTTATATACATATGTATAAATTCAGGCAGCCAGTGAGCCATAACTAATGTGTTTGGCTGTTTGGGGGCAGAGAGTGTGAAGGAAAGGTAGGCAGTGTGGGGACCATGGGCCCCCAAGGACTGTCACCCTCCTGCCTCGTGGGAGCCAGTCTGACAGGCAGAGTGGCGTGGGGGGAGATTCTCAGGGCAAGGACTGTCTCTTCCAGAGGCCATGGCACCATGCAAAACACTTAATAAATGACACAATTTAGAGGCAATTAGGTAATTGTACCTCTCTGCTGTGCTCCTGAGTTCAGCATGCACTCCAAGCTCTCAGGCTTAGGCAGGTGTTTACTTTGATCTCTGTAAAGCTGATTTTTTTTGAAAGGGTCTTTTTGTGACATGGTTTTTCCTCTCTTTAAGTCCAGAAACTGTGGCAGGAGAGCTGCTGGCTGTTTTCTGCTTCTCCCAAGGGCACCCAGCTACTCTGCCCTTCCTAATATCTACAGCCACAGCCCGTGCCATGCCGTTTTAATGCACAGCACTCCCCATTTCAGGGGTAAATGCACATATGGTGGTGAGGCTTGGGCTGTATAGAGACACTTCCCTTACAGTGCTGTTGCAGACACCACCACTGAAAGAAGCTGCACAGGGAGAAAGGAGTCAGAAATAGCAACGGTGAGGCTGGGTATAGCATCAGACTGACTGCCTCCTCATTAATCTCAGAGCAAAGGCACTTAAAATAATCCTGACCTTCCATTCCCCATCCACTTGCAAGAGGCTGTCTAATTGTTCCTGTTCCCTGGTAAAGAACCATGGGTTCTCTGGTGAGCTGGGCTCATAAGAGAAAGGCTGATGGGGCTTGGACTTGGCACTTTGGAGCTCAGATGACAATTTGGCAGGGGAAAGATGCCTATCTGAGTTGGGTGGATTGCAGGAGGGCACATTTTTGGGTCTGGCTGGGCACATTTTCCCCTTTGAGGGAATCAGCTGTAAGGGAGAGGTGTCTAGCAAGAAGGCAGCAGCACAATGAGCCTGAGAGGATGCCTGGCTGCAGGAGGAAGCTTGCAACCAGAGAAGTAGGTTTCTTCAATCTGGAAGCTGGGTTTTTAAGTGCAGAAGCTGGCTCCTCTGTGGAAACATTTGGGGAACAGCTGGTATCAGCTATCACTGCTCCTCCTTGTCCATGGGGATGGATTGCACTGCTGTAAATCACTGCCTTGGCAGCAGGCCCTGTTCACACCCCATGCCTTGGTAAAATCGTAGGCTGGGAGTGGAAGTTGTAGAGCATCAATCCTGGCTTGCTGCCACCTGGGAGTGAGAGTAATCCTCGGGTACCATTGAGTGAACTTTCTGGGTGGTTTTTACTGCCTGAGAAGTGGTTGTGAGGGACAAGCAAATTTAGATCTAACCCACATGATCTACATATAGCAAAAATCCAGCTACACCCAGAAGGAAAGAAGGGAAATTAGGACAACAGAAGTTGATGGGCTGAAAACTTAATTAACATGTTGAAAAATGTGACCTGATCTCAGGCTTTTTCCTTCTCTCTTTTCTTTTGTCACTATTGGTTTGGGTTTTAATATTATTGCTTAGGATAAATTTTGCTCTGAAATTAGGAATGAATTATATCAGCAACATGTCAAGCAAATGTGTTAATTCTGTTGCAACACAGTGGAAACACAATACAACAGAATTCCCCCCATGTACCTTCCTCTGGTTTACTCTGGGGCTCAGCTAATAATCTTGCAGCCCTGTAGCTTCAAGAAACCAAATAACAACTTAAAAGTTTTCTCTTTATTGCATTCATCTGTTGTGCTGGGATGAGGAGCAGCTCCTTGTGATACACTTGGAATAACACATCTGCTGCTGTGTTATTCTATTCTGTTTTACATCCCAGCCCCTTCCCTTGCCTTCCATGGCAAACGAGAAACAGAATGACAAATAAAGCCATGGTTGGCATTGTCAGTGCCAGCTCCTTGTGCTGCAGGGTGGATGAAATACCCACACAATCATGGCACCATCCCATATTTATTTAAAAATATTAAACTATTTATAATGGAGGGGTCATCAGCATGCTGCATTCATTAGCCAGGGCTCCAGGGAAGAGAGGGCAGCGTGCAAAGAACACCAACAGGCTCTGCACAAAAGGAGCAAAGCAGCATCCTTCGGAAATGTCAGTGCTGAGCAGCAATTAAAACCAGCAAAAGCTAAAATACAGGGAATTCCAATAGTCTGAGTACAGCAGCCAGTCCTGACTATAAGGGAACCTGTGGGGGGATTCCCGTGGATGTAAGGATGGATGGTAAAGGTCTGTGCCGCACAGTAAAACATGAATGGATTTTCTGTATGGAAAGAAGGATTAAATTGCTGCTGGTGTGGAGAACCAGCAGTGATGGAGGCAGGCAGTTATGCAGCAGGGCAGGGAGAGAGACGGGGCTGGGTTATGCTGGGGTTGCATCCTGCAGGATGCTGAGCTTCTCTCCGAACTGTGAGGAGGCTGCCAGGCTGCACACAGGTGAGCGTGAGCTGTCTGCCAGGAGCAGGCTGGAAAACATCACTTGAGGGGGAGAGACTGCTCTGCATGACATGGTGTGAGTCCAGCATTGGCTCAGGCTGCTCAGAAATGGCCATTTGACCTTGCAAAGCACTTCTGAGCATCTCAGGGCAAGTGGTGTTAGAGTCAATGGATAAAGGAGGGAGTGGGGGGGTGTGATCTCTTGAGGAAAAGGTTTCTGAGCAAACAGGATTTTGTCCAGTAACCCCATTTGAAGTTACTCCATGCTATTGCAGTGATTTTATAGCTCTTAGCCCCCTTCATGCCATCTCCCACTGGAATCTGTTCAGGAGGGTTGTTACCTCATGCCATCCCTCCTGATTTTGCATGCAGAGAAATGCCACTGTGGTCTTGAAGCTCACAATTAGGATAATGAACTGAAAGAGGTCAGAAGAAATGAAATATTCATCTTTGGCTTGCCGTGCCCTTTCAGGAATTAATTTACATTGGGCAGTTATGTGGTACTTTTCCTTTTATATTTTCTTTTCTCATTCTTTTTTAAAATAGACATGGATCACATCCAAAACCCAAAGTGCTTAGATGGGCTTTGGAGCTGTCCCTGGCTTTTTATACTTCCCATTTTCCAGGCTGCCTTCTGAAAACGTGGTTTTAGACGTTTCCCACTCCAGTTTCCCCATTACCTGCCCACAGGATTTTAATGGGTTTTTTTGTGACAACAGAATTACAGCTGGTTCAAAATGGCCAAAACAAAACCAGGAGTTGTATTTCCCATCCTTCTCCACCTCAGGGTCTTCCACCTCCCTGATTTCTGCCTTTGCTCTTTCTTCCCTCCTGCCCTGAAACTCTACTAAAAATTTCCCAGCTTTTAGCAGTCCCTGCAGGCACAGAAGGAATGATCCTTAATTCCCAATTTCCATTCTGCTGCTGGTCTCAGGGCTTTTTATTTCAATGCAGAATTATACAGAAATTCCTTCAGGGACTTTTCACATCCATATTTCCTTGTAGCACTGCTGCTGAATCATCTAGGAACTGAAACTTGCTTGGCTGGAGAGCAATGTGTTTTTATAAATTATCGACATGCTGAAATTGGTCCTGGTCCAAGGCAAGACTTCTACTTTGCTAATATGCCTTGGGTCTAATCCCCGTCACATTGAGGAGGATGAAGATGAGTCATCTCCAGCCGGAAAGGCTGGATCTAGGACCTAGTGACACATATGGGAGGTGGAAACTGGGAACAGATATGCCAGGAGTGGATTTGTAGCCAACATACAACTGCAAACACAACTCTGTTGGTTCTGATGTTGTCTCTAAAAAGCCACTGGGGAGCAACACCTCCCAAGAGCAATTAATTCACTGCAGGAGCTCTGATGGGCTTGTTTTTCCCAGTTCTGGATCTCTGCTGGGCAGTGGACTGTGTCTGTCGTTGTACAATGCAATTCTCTTTCCATGGATCTGGATCTTCCCCTAAAAGCTCGTTTGATTCAAGTCAGGAGTTTTAAGACTTTATTCTCCAGCAATAAAAAAAAAAAAAGCAATGAGCCTGGCAGTAAAAGGGTGTTGAGGGATGTATGGAGATACGGTGTCCATCCATACGTGGTGCTGTATGGATGGATTTATTGCCCAGGGGTTTTGCACAGTGGTCTTGGGATTGTGGAAAGCCTCCATGACGTCATGCTGAGGACTGGGAGTTGGGCAGTTCCTGCTGTGTGATGGGAGCAATATCCTGATTTATCCCCGCTGTGGTGGCTGCCTGTGACAGGTCTGGCAAGCTGCTGTCGGCAGAGCCGTGCAGGGGATGCCGTGACCTCTGTGGGCAGAGCAGGAAGGTGGAGCTGCTTCCTCTCCCAGCCTGCCTGCCAGGGACATGATTCAGATTTTACAGCTAATTGACTGCACTGATCTTGCTGCCAGAAAGGGATAATATTGAATGAGTCGCTTGTCTTTCAATAGCTGCTGTCCAAAACCCTGCATGCACCTTATAAAACCAGTCCTGTGACTTGGCTGACTGGTTGCTTGGGGGCACAGACTCTCCCACGACCCCCTTTTTCTTTTCCCTGCTGCTCCGTGCCCTGCAAGTAGTCCCTCACCTGGGAGGAGGTGGTGGCTACATGCTGTGTGACCCAAAGACAGGATTTGATTCCCCTGTATCTTTCTGTTTCTGATTAAAGCCTTGCTCCACAGAGGCTAATGAGCCTAGTGGAAATTAATGCCATCAGCCCCTGGTAGCAGGAGGAGATGGACTCTAAACCAGCCAAAACTTACTGGGCCCACTGGTTTGAAACCCCATTAGCCCCAGCCTCCTTGTGCTGAGGGATGAGTGTTTTTGTGGACAGCCCTGAGTTTGTAGCTGGAGGGCACAAGATAAGAAGCTCATGTGATGGACAAAAACCCATCAGCCACTGGACAGCAGGAGGAAGGAAATTTAGGAAACTTTGACATACCACACGAGAAGGCCAGCAGTGTGCTGCTGCTGCTTTCTCCTTGGCCTGCTCATCTGCCACCAGAGTTCATTTGTTAGCACTTCTTCCCCCAGCTGGCTCCCAGCAGAGCCACCACTGAGCCAGCCTCCATCCCTGCCCGCGCTGGGGAGCCATGCCAGCTCCAGGATACAGCCCCTCATACTTCAGTGGTGATGCTTGGGAAACATAGAGCAAACAATGCCCTAGGAATAACTTAGCCCACATACACTCTACGAGAGCTGTTCCCATGATGTTTGCTCAGCCCCTGACTAATTTAGCACACAGGATGGGCTGGCAGATTATGCAGCGAGACGCGCTAATTCGGGTTCATGTGAAAGAACGGCCAGACGGGCTGGGAGACAATGCGAGCTAATATTAGGACGCCAGGCAGGGAGTCAGGAATCCCAATCCCGGCTGCCACCGACCTGCTCCCAGACCCCAAATCCCTCTTTGGAGCTGCCTGGAGAAAAGGAGCATCTCTCTTTGTTCGGCCGGGTTAGCCCTGGGAGCCGTTTGTCCCAGCCAAGGCTGCTGGCTGTTATTCTATATAAATAGCGATGATGATGATAATCTTTCCATAGGGGGTATGGCAGGGAGGGGTAGAGCCTTGTATCAAAGCTGCTGCTTTTGTTGGACCAAGCTCAGATGTGCAGTAGATGCTGCTTTAACTTAAAGATGCTCTTGTGGGACCAGCAAGCGGGGAGCTGATGGGGGGATGTTTCTGTGGAGATGCAGCATCAGACACCGCCATGGATTCTTCCGCTCCAGTGCTTCAAAAAGCAAGATGGGGTTTGTAGATCTTCCAAATCGCTGAGTGATATCTCGTGGTGTGTTAATTGGCTCTGCTCCTGAGAATATTTGTGTATGCTCAGCCTTACACATGTGGCTTGTCTGATGCCTGTAAATTACTCTCATGAGCAAAGTGCAGCCAGGCCCCAGATGGCTGCAGGATCGGGCTGTGCTGTCTGCTGCTGTCTTGTCTCTTCTGCCTTTTGCCAGGATTGTAATTCTGACCCACACAGGGATCTCCCAGCTACTCCTCACCATGAAGGAAGAGCACATCAATACTGCTCCAAAGGAACTCCTTTCCCAAACCTTCAGCTTGTCCCATCATTGTGCCTTACTGCTACTTTATTTATTTCTTTTAATCTTGCTGAGGGTACTTGGACAAACATTTTGTGAGAGTGAAATCAATTCTCTATTACAGAAATCTTTCCTCAACTCAGTGTTTTTATGAGGGGAAAAGGGATTTTTGCTGTTTACTCTGTAAAAAGAATTGCTATTGATATTCTGTGTATTGATTCTTTACTTTTGAGAAAAAACAAACCCCTTCAAAGTGGAGCTGGTGGACAAGATACTGCACTGATACAACCCCATGTGCCAGTTAGTTTTGGGAGGCTGAGCCTTTGTGCTCGTTTTATTTTCAAACCAAATCATGAGATCAACAACTCTACTCAAGTTGTTTGAACCAGACTTTGCTATGGGGAGAGAGGAGTTATTCCCAGCTTTTTCTTCTTGATCTTTTTTCATATTTAAGCCATTAGACTTTAATACACATCCACCACTAGGGACTACCAACTTACTCAGCATGCAGCATGTTTGAAAAGCGCAGACTTTGCCTCTTCTTTATGGCACTATAAAGACTTAAAGCAGAAATCTTTCCTGATATGGCTTTAGTTTTCAGGATTTTTAGGGGGAATGAATGGAAAGTTTTGTGTTGAAAATAGAAAGGAGAGGACTGCAGAGGTGAGGCAACAGGGGAAGGACAGAGAACAACACCTCCATAAGCCTCAGCAGAGGAGGGGTGGAATTTAAGGATGCAGTAAGGCTCCTTCTGTATCTGCAGAGGGAACAAGGAGGATGAGAAAGGAGAGAATGAGGCTCTAGAGCTGAAGTGAGTTTGGGTGAGTGTTAGTGCCTTGGGCAGTTGCTTTGAGCTCTTGCAGCACAAATCAGAGGTGAGCCCTTTTTTTTTTTAAGCAGCAGAAGCAGAAAAGTGGAGGTTTATCAACTGAGACAGGTGAATTGGGATAGCTTATCTTAGCAGGACACAGCTAGTCTTTGGTAACTCGTGGGGAGACAGTAAAATAGCAAATTCCCAGGGAAGAATGTGACTTGATAAGACTCAATATCTACCAGACTAGGAGGAGGAATTTGCTTCTTTAGCTTGGTCATGGACAAGAAAGATTAAGAAAGCCCAAGTTTTGGTTTGTTTTTTTTTTTCATTTTGGAAATATTCCTGTGAGTACCAGAGATGTCCACTTCAATAAAATCTGTCCCAAACAGACATTGCATTGACATTTCCTTCAAGTTTCTTTCAGAAAGTTGAAACATATGGCAGGCTTAGCTTCCCTTGCAAAGCCAATCTGATCCCTGCTCTAACCAAGAGGCTTTGCCTGCTCTGTGCCCAGTTTCTTCAGAGCTTTTCAAGCCTGGTTCCCTCCATGCCAAAAAGCCCCACCCACTACAATCCTACCCTGGAACAGAACAGCTTCTGCAGGGAAGATATGCCTGAATAAAATTAATAAACCTGGGAATACAAGTGCTAATGAAAGTTAATGAAATCTACATTTTGTGATTGTGATAGATTTTTTAGCATGTTGCTTTTTTTAAAATGACAGAGTCCCCTGAGGCTGGCATCCTCACTTCCAGGTGGTCACTCTGACCCTTTGCTTCCACCCAACAAGCTCAACCACATCCCAACATACCCAGCCTATTGTGTGTTATTTAAGCCATAGGATATGGCAGAGCATGTTTTATGGAGCCATTAATTTATGCTGTGGGTGACTTTAACCACCCAAGAAGTATATTAATGGTCCTATAAAATACACCCCAGAGTGTCTTAATATGGTTATGAGATTGATCTTCAGCTTTATATTCCACTATGTGTGATATTATTGAAATAAATTGTAGAGGAAGGTGACATGAAGTCCCAGTAAGGGCTCAGTTTCCTTTTCATTGCCAGCATCCTGTGGTCACAGACTCACTCTGAGCCAGCCCTGGATGGAAATGTCCTGCACAAGGGGGTGGTTTTTGGGATGGACCTTGCTGGCCCAGCTCTGCCACTGACCTTAGGCAGGACCTGTCTGTGCTGGCTGGTCAGTAGCTTTAACCAGAGCTTCTCATGTCCTGACACTTGGAAGGTTTTCTATAAATACATGGTTTGTTCAGTACCTGGGGTTGGATCATCTGTTGAAATGTTTGCCAGGGCCAGGACTCAAAGCAGCATCAGCCCATCTCCTCCTTGCTACCAGACAGCAGTACCAGCCTCTTGAGAAATCCTGGTTGCTACACAGAAAATTCTCCTCCAGTAAGAGTTAAGTGGGATTTCTATAAAAACAATTCTTGTTTGGGGAATAACCACAATACATGGCTTTCCTACTGACAGATTCTGGGAGTGTGAGTGTGCCAACAAGGAAACTTCAATGTCTGAGAAACTGGATCTTGTTTAAAGTCTTTCTTCTCTCTTTTCTTCCAGGATCTATGTGCTCAGGCTTTCAAAGCCTTGAGGCCTGTGATATTAAAGGTTTGGGGATTTGGGGTTTTCTGGAAATTAGGAATAAGTTCTGCTGTATTAAATAATCTGTACTTTCATTTGTAGTCTTAAATTGTTGTCATCCTTTTTTATGCTCTCTGGTGGGAGTACATGGTTGTGAACTGCCATAAACCCACAACATTCTCAGTGACTAGACATGGTTTTCCATTCCAAAAAAAGTAAAATTGTGGTTTCCTCAAGTTTTGGTAGGAAAACTGAGAGAATGAGTTGATGCTTGGGGGAGCTTTGACCCATTTTAGAATCTGGGACACAGCACAAAATTTCAGAGACGTTTGAGACCAAGACCATGGGTCAATATCCTATTTGAAAGAACCTTTTGAGCTGTTGTGTGCTTGTAGCAGGGCCCAAAGCATGAAGAGCACCTTCTGAAAGAGGAAGAAAGCACCAGCCTTCTCATCCTGACAAATTAGCAGCTGCCAATGCGTGGGCCAGAGTGACTGCAGACAAAAGAGCGAGGGTATCAGGCTCTGCTTAAAGGCCTGAGCCCACCCAAATCAGTTTTTACAGTGCTGTAATGGGCTGTGAGCTGGTAAAGAGCATCCAGACCTGCATGAGATGAGGCTGGACCAGCTGCTGTGAAGTGGGATGGGGCAGTGAGTCATCCTGGAATGAGGAATGTGCCCTGAGCTTCTCCCTGCCCTGTGTTAATGTTCGGCTGTTCCCCAGGTAGGTGCCCTGTGAAGATTCCTTAATTACTGTTTGTGAAGTGCTTAGAGACCCTCACAAAATGGAGAGTGTCATTATTAGAACTGCAGTTGTTAGAGATGAAGACAGTCTGTTAATCATTAAATCCATCCCCTGCAAAGTCAGGACCACTGTCCCCTGGGAGAGCAGCCAGGCTCTGCAGTGAAATGCAATGCCAGCTTTGGATGGAGTAATAACCCAATTATCCATCAGCTGGTGTCAGGGACCCTTCTGGGCAGGAGCAGCTTGGCCATTGGTCAAGGGCTCAGTGCTGTTAAAGGCTGACCAAGGGCTTCCTTTAATAGAGGTGGTTGGAGCAGCTGTGCCCTGAAATAATCTTGTTGCAGCAGTAAGGTGCTGGGCAGTCACAGAGTCAGCAATCAGGACAACAAAAAACCTCAGCTATGTTTGAGCTGTTCTAAGTGGTGCCAGCTTGCAAGATCTAGGGCTGTCCAGACTGACCACCTGGATGCAACGGGGAGATAAAATGGTAGGAAATTGGTCTAGGAGAAAAACTGATGTGAAAATCTGAAAATCAAGATAAAGTTCTGGTTGAGGTTTGCTGGTTTTGTTAATTATCAGCAAGAGCAATTTTGGGAATTCGGTGGCCCAGACATGAGTACAGCGTTAGGATTACAATGGGGACAGCTCACGCTTTCACTACAGTTGCAGTGTTTGTAAGCAAACCGAAAAGGGCCCTTGGGAGTCTGTCATCTCATAAATTTTACTATCAAAACTTGTTTTTCTAAATAGTTCTTTTCAAAAATTTTTCCATAAGGCATGAGTAGTTCTGTAAGATCTATTCAGGGCAACCACAGCTCATGTGATGCTCACATGGATCCCAGATGATTTTTAGCTTAGCAGGGCTGTCACATCAGACATCCTGCAAAATGATGGTGATGAAAATATGTCACACCCAGCTCTGGGCTGTGAACAAGGGGCTCCCTGCACCGTGAGCTCACGTGTGTGACACAACTATCAGCCAGTGCACAGAAGAGAGAGAAACCCCTCCCCACAAGCCCTGCTGCTGCTCTGTAAGGTGTTCTGACCTCTGGAGCATTTATTGCCCAAGGGATCCAGCCTGATGACCAATCCACTCTTTACTGGTGAAGGCACAATAAAAAGTGTGCCGTCATCCTAAAAGTGACAAATTGGGCAGCTGAGCCAGCGAAAGCAGATGTGAGGCAGTCATTGCTCAAACGTAAGGGATCAGCACGGCTTTAAGGATGAAAACGAAGTATGAAAGTTACAAATGGAAAGAAACCTCTTGGAAGCAAATGAGTGCTAGACACAGCAGGTACATTGACTTCATGAGTCCGCTTCCACCCAAGAAGGCAGGCTCTGCCTCCTCCCTTGGAAGGACTTCCTGAGCCCTGGCAATCCCATCTGCTTCCCATGGACACCTGGACAGAGGTGCCTGAGGGGATGGAGCTGACTCACTGCTGTGCTATGTGACATCGGCCAAGCCTTCCATTCCCTTGCCTGGATGTGGCTGTGCCACTCGGGCCGGACACCGCGGCTCCCGCGGCTGCAGAGCAGCGTCGGCGGCGAGGGGAGTTCTACAAAACAGCCAGATGAGAGATTGCAGCTGGGGAAAGGAGCGATGGACCGCGGGGGGTGAGGGAAGGGCAGGCTTCCCTGCTCCATCCCGCACCGCTGCAAGGGCAGGGAAAGTACCCCGGTCACCTCTCTTGGGTCTGTGAGCTAAGCCTGGCTGATCAGCTGGGCCAGCATCCGGCGATGTTAGGCTGAGCTTCTCCCCCACGTAGCGATGCTTGCCGAGCCTGGCCTCTCCTGCATCGCCGATCACTGCGGGGCACGCTTGGCTGGGGAGATGAGAGATGAAAGAGCGACGCGGGCAGCACGGAAAGTCTGCGGGCTGTGGTGTCTGAGTACACATTAGGGCGGCACAGGGAGCCAGACCAGACTCTTTGTTTCCCTGTGTCACTTCTCAGTCTCTATTAGCAGCAAAATAGGGCACGCACACATCTGACAACTGAATTCCTTGCTGGAAGGGGTTCGGTCATGCATAAGACCGCTCAAAATGAGGCCTGGCTTTCAGGTTTGGAAGCATGGAGCATGACCTGGAAGGGACAGCTGGTACGAGCACTCTTACTTTTCCCTTTTGAGTTTTGCACCAGTTCTGGGTAACTTTGAGGAGTTGAGGCCAAGGACAAACAAATGGATGCCTGTCCATTTCCCCAGCAGCCAGACCTCGGTATTAGCCTGCCCAGCTTCTAACCGATTACATGAGGACAGGACAATGTGAGAACATTATTAATGTCTCAAATTCGAGCACTCAATCAAAAAGTGGAGCTGAGAACTAAGAGTAGGACCACGACTTTCGCTCAGCCTCGTGCAAGCGCTTTGTTACCGTTGTAATGACGGGCTGTGCAAGTTTTTCCTCAGGACTTGTAGTTCGTGTTCCTCTCCTGTAACAACCACCTGGAAAGTGCAGGTAAAAAGTGACTGTAGAGGTTTGCAACTGGGAAAATCCTAGAAATCCTCCCGGGAAAGCAAAGATTTGCCATCCCCCGTCCCCTGGAACGTGAGCATCTCCGGAGGCGCGGAGCAGAGCGCCCGGAGAAAGATGATTCCTGCCGGGGGGGAGTTCACCCTCCCCACCGCCCGGGGGGCGCCGGCACCGACTCGTCCCTTCGGGAAAGTTGTCGGTGGGAGCGGGGAGGAGCCGGGGCCGCACGTGGGGCGGGGGGGCCGCGCCGGCCGGGCCGCTCCGGGGGCGGGGAGCGGGCGGGGGCCGGGCCGGGCCGGGGCGGGCCGTGCCAGGGCGCCTGCGCTGGCGGCGCGGAGCGCGGCGGAGCGGGACGGACCGAACTGGAACAAAACAAACGGCGCTTTGTATCGCCTGAAAGGCTCCGCGCCCCGCGCAGCGCCCGCGGAGAGGGGCGGCAACACCGTGCGGCTCCCGGATTTGCTTTTTCGGCGCTTTTAAATTATTTTAAAATTTTATATATTTTTTTTTTCTTGATAAGAAGGGGAGAAGGGGCGGGCGGGAGGCGGTGCGCGCCCTCCGCGGGCGCGGAGCCGTGCGGGCGGTGATGGCCTGAGCGGGCGGCGGGTCCGCGCCCCCTGCGCACCTGCCGAGCGCGCTCCGCGGGCGCGGAGGGACGCGCAGCGCCATGTCGCGGGTCGTGCAGAAGAAGAACCACTGGTCCAGCCGGGTGCGGCAGTGCGCGCTGACCCGCGGGCCCGGCGGGCAGCTGGGCTTTCCCCTGCTCGGCGGCGCGGAGCACGGCGAGTTCCCGTACGCGGGCGCGGCGGCGGGGGACGGCGAGGCGGCGCTGAGCGAGGGCGAGCTGCTGCTGGAGGTGCAGGGGGTCCGCGTGTCGGGGCTGCCGCGCTACGACGTGCTGGAAGTGATCCGGAGCTGCAAGGACCCCATCGTGGTGAAAGCCGTCCGACAAGGTGCGAGGGGGACGCGGCGGGACGGGGGGACCCGCTCCGCGCTTTCCCGCGGGGCTGGGTGGCCACGGGCCAGCGCGGTGCCGGCGGTGGCGAACATCAGCCCCTCGGGGCAGCGCAGGGCCCTGACAGAGGCACGGACGCGGGTGCCGATGCTCCCACGCGTGTGCGTTCATTCTGCGAGGGCACCGATGCGCAGGCACCTCCTCGTCCGGACCCGGCTGCAGCCGCCCCGCGGTCCCCTGCCCTGCGCTGAGCGCACCGAGCTATAGCGTGAGACTTTCCCGAAGGCACCGCGGAGCCGCCAGCGCTCCCCGCGGGGAACCCGCGCTTGTCCGGGGGAGCTCGGTGTCCGGCTGACCCTTGGAGAGGCTGAGGGAGCTTTGCTGTTGGGGGCATGGGGCACGGATCTCCTCCTCCAGCAGCTGAGCATCCTTTGGAGCTGCTGAGTGATTAGTGGAGTCTTGTTCGGAAAGTGCACCGTGTGTTTTCCGGCTGTCAGCGTGGGAAGAAAAAGCTTGGACCCTCTGGCATCTTCCCTCTCTGGCTGAAAGGCTGCTCAGATTTACCTTTTCCCCCCCTGGTTTGCCCTAGGTGAGAGTACATCCGTGCTGCAGCCCTGCAGCGCACAGGTGAAGGAGCAGACAGGTAGCTCCCCTGTTTGGCTGAGGAAGAGGATAGGAAGAGTCCTCCCATGCTGGATTAAAAAGATGCCACTTCACATCCGTGTACATTCAACAGCCGCTCAACAGGTTAGCTCACAGGCCTGGCTATTGGGCTTGTGATTTCCAGGGCAGGACTTCAGTTTAGTGCCAAAAAACTGTTGGTGCTGCCGCAGCCACCGAGGCTGGTCGGATGGGCAAGAGGAGCAGGACTGCAGCTGGACAGCCGGAGGTGTGAGAGGTGGAGGGGCACCCCGAGGTCAGCTCCAAGTGCAGGAAGGAAAGGAAGTTTTCTTCGTGTTGCCCAAGAGATTCCTTAGGGGAAAGTTTATTTGTCGTTCAGACGCGTGCATCCTAAAAGTGGGGGTTTCGCTCTGGCTTGTGCTGCCAGGGTTTTTTTCCCTGTACTTCATTCAGCCCAGCTGGTAGCTGCAGACAGAATTTCTGGCCAGCTGGCAGGACTGTCACCTGAAGTCTTGTCCCTGGGCTCACTGATGAGCTGAGATGAAGGGCTGCAGGCACTTGTTTCACAGCCATCCTTCGAACCTCCGGAGCCAGAGCAGATCCCAGTGATGGGGTGTCAGAGAGGAGCCCTGTGCACTCCCCCTCCACCACCTGCCCCTGAGGTGATCCACAAAAGCACAGCCACTTGTTAGTCCCCTCAGGATTCAGTAGCAGTATTCCAACAGACACTGTCAAACTCCCCAAAACCCCAGTTTTCCTTAAACAAATGCCTATTTTCCCTGCTGCGTTCATTTCGCTGGGAAGTGGTGAGGGAAACTCAGGCTGCTGGTTTCCCTGCCCAAGTGGGAGGGGGAGAAAAGCATGAAGAAAAGTATGAGGAAATTAGGCAGAGGTTTTTTTACATACTGATTGTTTTAGCAGAAGTATTAAACTACAGCTTGTGGTGTTGCAATGTGATCGGTGTTGGTGGATGAAGGAAGGTGTGTATAAAACCCTTCCCAAGCAAACAATTTGTGCTCAAACTTCTTGTTTTGGAAACATGAGTTAGTATAAATAAAACATGTCCTGGGAATAAACTGCAACTGACAGAACTTGGTGGTAAATGTGTCTCAGCTCCGGGATATGGTCAAGAGAACAGGCAGAGCGCTGGGTTTTAGCGTGTTGGTTGGGTTTACCTGGAAGGTGGGAGAAAAGGGTTCAAAACCCATCTGCAAGTCAGGGCAGGCGCTTAAACCTTGGACTGTTCCCATCTAGAGCTGAGAACCAAGCCCTTGGTTACTGTGGGATTGTAATTTCCTTTTTTTTCCTTTCTCCATATTTAAAGAAAAATGCTTTATTAGCCAAGAATGTGGAATAGAAATAAATATTTGGTTTTTAAATCACTAAATATTTTTGTGGTCTGGAAAGCAGTTCCCTGTGCCTGTCAATGATAGCCTGGCATCTACATGCTGCTCTGTGCAAAGTAGAGATCTCCCTCATGTATCAGAATCATAAGGATAGAAAAGGAGAGTATTTTAATTAAAACGCATTACTTCTGTGTTGATTAAAAATCTAATTATGGGAATGGCAACTGTCATTCAACAGGAAATGTGTGGCAGTAGAGCAGACAGCAAAGGAGTATGCAGATGAGATTGTAAACATGTTTTTTTGAAATGATGAAAAAGCTATGATTTTCCTCCTGCTCCCAGTTCGTAGTCCCTAACTGATTGGTGCTGAAGTTCTGGGACAACGTTAGCCTGGAAATGTATACATTTTATTGCCTGTCTGTTTTGTGTTACGTTTACAAGGCTGGAAAAACAGGAAATTTACTACAAGTCAGTCATCTGCAAGCTTGAGTGGAGAAACTAACGGTTCTGACCTTGTACTTGGTGAAAGAGAAGAGACTAGGATGTGAAATGTACGTGGAATAGGCTGTGCAGGGGCTTTATCATTGAACCAGAGTTTGTAGACTTGCAGGTTCACCTGCAATATTTTTTTCTTGCTTTTGTGAGTGGTAAGTTCCAAAAGTAAGTACAAAAAGAGGAGCCTCTATGAAATCTCTTAGTGGGAATACTGGTATTTTGATACTGGTCAGATTGGATTTCTTGGTCCTTTGCTTACCCTGGGAGGAAGAGTGAAGAATTCTAAAGAACTTCAAAGGAGTTTTCCCTTCCTTTTCACTTTATGCACCCTTTTTGCTATTGCATTTGAGAATAAAACTGTACCGTTATAGTTGCCTGTTTTGGGGGGAGAGGGAGGAAGAATCTTGCTGCCATGTATCTTAGTAACTTTCAGAACTGTCAAATGTGTGAAAAAACCTCAGTTAAAATGTAGTGCTTTTGTGACTGACTGCTTCCATCTTACATCTGTGCCTAAGTTGTGATGAAATTGGCGATTAACTTCTGTGGAGTTAATAAATGCATTTTTATTATTGCTTGGTCAGAGAGTATGGAATTAATAGATTGAATTATAGGAGCAGTGGTTGCGTATTCTAGTGTAAAGCTGGCATTGCCTTCACATAGTGATTTCCCAGCTGGACTGTGAATATTGTAGCTTCCTTGAGTACATTTCACATGTGTCAAAATAGTTCACTTTGATGAATTCATAATTGATTGCATTGGATAGAGCAGTTATAAAATTGGGCACACCATTTCTTCTCATGGATCTTGGTTAACAGAGTCCAGCAGAACAGAAGAGAAGTTTGTTGTCCCATCCTCCAAAAGAGAAGAATTCAGACTGTATCTATAAAAAATGGACCATGTTTTGTTTAAGGCAGGGTGTCTGGGTTTTCATTCTCCCTCAGTGAGAGATGGGCACATTCAGAGAGATTTCCAGGGTTTTTTGCTCTTTGGTTTGATGACCTATGCCAAACCGCACCAAGCCAGATGCTTGGTATGGGAAATAGTCAAAGTTAATATGCTTGTAAATTTATTTTTAAATTGGTATTCTTAGTTCTCATTTCAACGCTTTGGTTCCCTAAAAAAGTCTCGGAATCCCAAGCTGCTAATGACCAATCGCTTTGAAACCAGGAGGTGCTGAGAGCAGTTCATGCAATTAATAATTTTGATAGGACTTTGCAGCTGGGATGATCCCACGGTAGGGAGGAGTTGAGGTGCTTGTGGGGGTTTTTTTAGCCCTGTACAGGGCAGACAGGAGCAGGCGTGATCCCAAGCAGAAACAGTCACTGTTTACCCAGTGCTACCAGCTGCATTTGTTTCTTTTCAAACATTAACTTGACCCGAAGATAAATTCTGAAATACAGTGCAGTGACTCAATGCTTCAATGTCAGGCTGGCATCTGCTATACATGAGACGTTAAACTCAGTTACATATATTAACGTGAACAAAACCAGCTTCTTTCAAAAAGTTTGCCTGAGCTGGTATTTGAATCTTTTCCTTTTATTTTCCTGGGAGAGCTCATGAGATAATTTCTGTTTGTTATTTTTGGGATGTTTTGTAAAACGTTAAAAAAAAAAAAGAAGGGAAAGTCGATCCATCTGTAAATTCCTGCATGTTTGGTGATTTAGCAAGCACAGGGAAGCAGAGTGTCACTTTGTGAGAGGTGATGCTGAGCATCCCACGCTAAGTGCCCATGCCTGGCATTGCAGAAGCCCTGCAGTGAGTGCTGGTGCCTGTGTGGAGCAGAGCTTGGGCCAGCAAAGGGAGAGGCTGTTTAGAGAGTGAGCTCTTGCTGTTCCCAGTTTACCTCTGCAGTGTCCTGCGTGAGCTCCAAAAAGTGTTTTCCTTCAGTCTCTGCTCGCTTGGTGCCAGTCGCTTGCACGGTGAATTCTAATCCTCTCAGTCATTTTTCCATCTAACCCAAATTCTTTTTGGACCCAGGTGGGTTTCAAGTGGAGAGAAATAAATCTAGAATACAGGTTTTCAGATGGCAAGATTTCTAAGGCCTGTTTTCGACTGTGACTGTTGGAATAGTCATGAATGAAATGTAAAAATAAAAAAAGGCAGAATCTCTTCTTCTCTGACTTGGAGGATATTTTGCTACAAATCAGTAGTCTTCTTTCTTTAAAGAAGTACTTAAGGAAATACTGCACTTAGTAGTCATGAAATGTGTATGCCTTGTGTTAAAATACTGCCTTGAGGAAGACCTTATCTTTACTGTGCCTGAATTTACAGTGTAGAACTTGCCAGGATTTGGAAGTTGATCCTGCTTGTGGCAAAGCAGTCATCCATCCTCTCCTGAGCCACAGAGTAGCACACCAGAGAGGGACAAGAGAGCCCAAGAGCCACATCATGCCTGTTATAAAATTTTCCAGGAATTAATGTGATAGTTCTAATGACATGAAAGGGGATTATGCTTTCCACAATAAAGTTAATCTTTCCACCCATTGAGATGGGACTCCTGGCTCCCTCTTTATGGCCAGTCAGATCACAGAGCAATTAAATCACAATTATGGTCTAATTATGAGCAGTCATTCAACACCATTGCAAAATAGGATGTTAACACCATCCTGCATGTTGTTCCATGTTTTTAAGACCGAGTTACAACTCCTGCATGAGTGAATTATTGACCTGCTATCGTGAGATTTAAGATTCATCTTCCATGTTAGAACTGTAAGAACCGCTTTTTAACAGGTTTGAAAGCCAAGTAGCTCCTTGCATTCCTGGGTTTGGGATTGTCATTTTCTTCTGGTTCAGCTCAGGCTGTGATCATTCATGCATCTCTTCTGGCTGTTCCTGTATCTCTTGATCTGATGCTTGAGAAACACACTTGCTCCTTTGGCAGTGTATTCCTGCACAGGGAAACATTTGCCCCAGGGCAGCTGCATTAAGGTGTGAAGATATTCAGAGCAGCACTTTTGTGGCTGTGCAGAACTGATGATTTGAGCCCTCTCTCATTAGATTTCAGCATGGCTCAGTTTGAAGTAAAGTGGAAGCTGGGAAGATGCTGCTGCCTCAAGGGCTTTTTCTATCGCATTAGCAGGGTCTGGGCTGTGGGCAAGGCCAGGATCTTTGGGACCTCTCTTGAGGTTTTTAAAAATAATTGGCCAAGATTTTTATTTGCATTCCTTTGCTTAACTCCAGACACGAGCTATGCCTGCTAGTTATTTCAGGTGGGTTGGTTTTTTTTTTTTTTTCGCACTTCCTCTTACTTTGACTGGAACTTGTAAATCAAGGCATTTGGTTTTGATCTTTGTGTGCTGCAAGTGACTTAAATTTCTTGGTGAAAAGCACAGAGTAGTGGTTCTGTAAGAGCAAGTGCTGTGAATTTATAGAAGGACTATGAAGAATTTGAGGCCAAATGTTAGCTGAAGGTAGGGATCCTTGCTGTGAGCACTCAGTGATACTTGGAGGGTTGGTACTCAGATTGATGCATTCTGTCTGAGCTCCTTCCAGCTCCACGTCCCAATTCCTAAAGCAGCAAAATGCAAATCCTCCTAGTCCATATTTCTCCAGAGTTTTTCTCTAGCTCAGCTGCAGAAAAGATTTATTTTTGCCTTTTAGAGACGGAGTATGAAGTGACCTTTTTGCACCGAGGGCGCAGGGCTGGGTCATCCCCCGTGATCTATGAAGATCTTCCCCGCTCCCGTTGCCCTGTCACCGGAGGCATCTCCTGCAGGACAGGGGAAACAGCAGCAGCTTCCCAGTGCTGAGTGACAGTGCTGCTGAGCCTGCAAGACCTGCTCCTGCAGGAACGTCGTTTTCACCGCTATCATCATTTTCTCTGTCTCTGTCGACACTCGATGTTTTGTTTTCTCAGTTTATGGTTGTGGTCTGGTGCAGCTCGCCTCGGTGTGGCTGTGGCAGTGCTTTGACAGGTAAGGGCTCAGAGCTGGCAGCCCAGAGAGATCCACAGAATCAGTGTCTTTAATCAGTGCCTTTGATGGCTTCGGTTTGGGGCTTCCTGCAAGGATCCGGTGTTGGGAAACAAAGTAAGCCAAGGCTATCATCCAGACTTCGTTATCTGCTGATCTGAGAGAGAGCTGTGGAAGAGGCTGCCTGCTTCCAGAGCAGTTTGGCAGCTTTTTCATTGGGTTGTTGGCAGATTGGGATATTTATTTTTTTCCCCCTTTAATTGTAATTTTTTGTTTTTCCTTCTGAACCAAATCGGTGGGCCAGCATCTCTCCTGGTCCTGCAGGAGCAGTATGGCTCAGGGTAAATGGGATATTTTTGTTGAGATCCACCCTTCAATTTCCAAAGGTTACACACTCCATCCACCCTTCCTCTTGTGACATTTTAAATGGTTTCCAGAACTATTCCACTGCTGCAAGCTGGAATGATGGCATCATGCTCTCTGTTAGTTCCCAGCTCTGACTCTGGCATCATTTGTGCTGTTTTGTGTTAGTAATATTATTTAAACCTGCAGATTTTTTTTTTTAAACTGCCCCTAGTAGACCTTGGAGAAACAAAACAATTTTTTCTTCAGGTCCTGATGTTTTGGGTTACATTTTTACACACTTGGCTTTTGGCTAAAAACAGTTCCAGCTTTTACGGTTGTGAGGGCTTGTATCATAACTCGAAAGAAAAATAAGGTTTTAAAAAAAATTCATTGAATTTCATTAACTGTCCCTTATTAAACTAAACAATAATGGTTACTACACGGTGTGAAAATAATGCAAAGTACCCTGTCTTCATAAAGGAACAGGAAATCAAAACAAACAAAGCCTTTGGGATGACTTGCAAAGTGGAACAGATGCCCTTACAATTGCAAGGCATTTGAATAAGGAATCAGTTTTGCATGGTTGGCTAATCCTTCAGTAAAGAGTTCATTGTCTTGGATTACACATCTGTAATTTCGGAGCCCTCAAGTCAGTGTCTCAGTACAATTAGAGTGGGAAGAGACTGACTTCTTTCTTCATATTCTTAATCTCTAGCTTGGTTTTTAAGAGGAAAACCTCAACTCTGGGTTTTTCATTTAGTTATTAACAAAAAAGCCTTTGTAAAAGAAGCTGCCTAAAATCCAGCCACTCCCTCAACACAAACAAAGCTGGGAAGATATTGAAGTACTTTTAAAAAAAACCCCAACTTTGATGTTCAACCTGTCTTATTCCAGTGGTGCAGATCCTGCACTAAGTGGGTGTTAGACCAAACTGATGACAGACACCGATGTCTCAGAGTTTTTTGGATGAATAAGAAAGTTACTTCCCAAACTGGCTGAACTGGACGGGTGAGGACCTGGGCTGCAGAATAACTGGGAAACGACTTTTCTTAAAAATAGCAAGAAGCGTGCCCATCCTCCTCCTTTCCCAAAGGCACAGCTAGAACTCTCAATTAGCAATTTAAAAGGCAAGGGTACAGGTGGAGGTTCCTTGGAGCAGTTCACTGGAGCCTTTTGGGAAGCCAGGGATGGAGAGGTGGAGAGACTAGCAGGAGATACATAGAAGGTACCAAAAGCTTTGGGTTGGGGAAGAGTTTCCCTGTTCACTGGTGGAGCTGTTCCTGCCGAGGCTGTCTCTAAAAACAGGCTGAGTGTTTTGTGCAGGACCAGCCAGGAGCACGGCTCTTCCTAGCTGGTGACAGTCCCCAGTCCCACTGCAGTCCAGCCCACCCTCTTGTTCTGACCCTGACAGGAGAGCTGGGGAGGGACTTTTTACAAAGGTGTGTAGTGATAAGGGGAAATGACTTCAGGCTGGAAAAGAGCAGAGATAGATACAAAGAAGTTCTTTGCTGGCTGGGTGGAGGTGGTGAGGCTCTGGCAAGGTTGCCCAGGGAAGCTGTGGCTGCCCCTGGATCCCTGGAAGTGTCCAAGGCCAGGCTGGATGAGGCCTGGAGCAGTGGAAGGTGTCCCTGCCCATGGCAGGGGGTGGCACTGGATGGGCTTTAAGTTTCTTTCCAGATCATTCTGTGATTCTGTGAAAATGCAGGACTGAATGATCTTTAAGATCCCTTCCAAATGAAACGGTGACTCCATGATGCAGCTTTGCTGTTGAATATTCTGTTAGGATGTGGTGCCCACAATAACTCTGCTGCTCCAGGACAGTGTGTGGCTCCCCTGGGTGGCACAGGGACAGTGGGGGACATGTGGCAGAGCACAGCCCTAGGGGAGCTGATCCCGGTGAGCTGGGGGGATGAGGAGTCTGCAGTTTGGCCGAATTTTGGGAAACTGCTGTCTCAAAGTCGAGTCTCCTCTTGCAGTGCTGCTGCCTGGGGGAAGGCACTGAAGACAGGACACCTGATGGGCCTTTGGCAGCCGCTGCTCCAGCCGAGGCTTTGTTCTCTCCCCATCCTGTGGGGGAAAGAGGGATTAGTCTGATGGAAAAGGAAGAATCGTGTCCTTCTCTTTTCCCTGGTATGCATTTTTCCTTAAACAATGAAGTGACTAATGTAGAATATCTTCTCAATGTGCTCTGGTAGTGATTTAGAGGAGCAGCAACAGCCTGAGCAAGTCCAGAGGTTCTGCTGCTCAGCAGGGACTCTGAGGATCACAGAGTGTGTTGTTTCTGAATAAAATCAGTAAGTTGTTTACTTATTGGGAGGGGATGGCTTGCTTTGTTGTTGTTGTAAGATTGTCTTCTGCTGGTACCCCAGCAAACGCTGTGTATTTGTTTGATGTGCAAATACCAAACTTGCTTAGCAATGGTATCTAGTGTTTTGTTAACTTTTGTATAGTCTGTGTGCACCGTGGAGTCCTCCCTGTCACCTACCGTGGGCTTTTATTAATCAAACTGTTTCCAGGTGGAGATCTGAGCTGCCAAATGCTTTTATAGATGTACCGTAGCTTTCCTTTTATTTTTTTTTTTTTTTTGTTTGTTTTGTTTTAATGAAGAGCTATGGGCATGCTGAGATTGTTCCCCCAGTTTCACGTGGAGCTATTTTTATCTGGACTAAGCTATAAATCCCTCATGTTGCAGGAAGCTTTGTTTGCTACAGGTGGAGTGAGGCAATTAAACCCCCACTGTCTGTCTCTGGCTTTCTGTGGGAGGTGTAGAACTGCTCTGGGCAAAATCCAGATGGGCACTGAGGAGATCAGGGCAGTGCTGCTCCAAGGGTTGGCTGCTTGGTGAGGTTACGTATAGGGGAAAATTTTATATCTACACACAGCCTGCACCCAGTCCAAGAGGAGGAGCTTGTGAAAATACTGTGTCACCCATCAAAATAGTTTGAATTCTTGGCTGAGACTCTGAGAATATGTGACTGGTGTGTATAAATGAATATATATATTTAAGTTTTTCACTTTAGCATCCATATTGTCAAATGCTGCTTCAGTGAAAAGTTCCAGAATGTCCTTTTCTTCACTCCTAATTTTTCCTTTTTCATAGAAACTAATCCCAGGATTTCAGCAGCTCAGGTTGCTAAACAGCCAGTGCCATGGATTTTGCCATGAGTGCTAAAATTTGGTGTTGGCACACGCAGCTATTTGGAAGCTGAAAAGGAAGAGTATGAAACCACCACCCTTATGGGTGAGAACAGTTCCCATGCCCATTATCTCATCACGAGGTGCATGGGCAGCCTCTGATCCTGTAAAAACATTGAAAATCATTATTGTGGTGTTCCTGTGGTGAAACTGTTTTGGTGATACTTGTCCTGTTAATCATTTGCAGGAACGTGTTGATTTTGAAAGATGATTTGCTCATGAGACCTCAATGGCTTTCAGGTTATGTGATGCAGCTGTTGAAGAAGATTCAGATTCCCTTTTCCTGAGAAACGCTGGGGCAGCTGCTATCTAGACCTTTGTCTGGCCCCTGTGAGTCATTTCCAACGTGCAGGAGGGAAATCCAGAGTACACCTATAAACTTAATCTCGGAAAGTTGCCCAGTTTCATTGTGCACAGAGGTCTCTGGCATGTTCAAGGCCATAAAATGGCATTCAGCTCCCTCATTCCAGGGGCAGGTGGCAGTTACACTTTAACACGAGGCCATTCCTTTATGAGGATGGGAAATGTGAATACCTGGGTGTGTGATGTCAGTCTGTCCAGTGTGATAAGTTTGGGGCCCTCTTGTGCCAGGCAGTGAGTGCGTGGACCCGAGAGAGTTGTCCCTGCCTCCGTGTCTGCAGGAGAGGAGTGAGGGCTGTGAAGAGCTTAGGTTATGAGTGGAGGGGAGAAAGCCAAGCACAAAGTGTGTGGCTCAGTTGAGATGTTTGTGACAAGGGCATGGACCTGCAAATCTTGGCTCTCTCTTGCTGTGCTGGAGGGTTCTGCTGCTTCCTAGATCCTCATTAAAACAGGGGAAAAGGGTGAATGGCTTCAGCTGGAGCAGCTCCTTTGTTGCATTTCCAGGGTGTCCTGCTCAGGTGGAGCTTTGCCACGAGTTTCCGTAAAATACCCTGTAGGGTTTTTTTGTTGTTGTTGTTTCTTGTTTTTGTTTTTTTAATTTATGCTTATAAAACATGTCAAAGACTGAAATTTTTATCTGCAAAAGGCATGGCTTAGGGATTAGCTGAGGCGACTATTCCATTTCTTTTTGTTTTCTTTTGCCAATTTTCCAGTTGTATTAGTTGATGCTAGAAATACCCACATATCAGTTTTTCCAGGAGCTAAATACAAAAGAGGGTTTTTTTACATAGCTCTGAACTGGGGTAGGATATCTTGGTCGTATTGCAGGCTGGCAAATTTGGATGTGCTGAAGCTGTTACGCATGAGAAAAGCCCCAGTAAAAATGAGAGTGCTTAAATTTAAGCATGTGCTAACGTAACACATTGCAGAGGGCTTTTCGTGTCTTGTCTGTAAAAGATGCTATAATCAGCACTGAGGCTTGCCTAAACCAGTGTGGAAATTGCTGTTTGCCTAAAAAGCCAGGCAAGTTGTCACAATCCCAACATTAAAAGGCTGCAGCGGATTAACCAAAACCTATTTCCAATTGATTTAGTGTAGCTGATGTGTAACTCAGCCTGGTCATCCTGTGGTGCTTTGAGCTGCCCTCAGTGCCCAAGTGGCTGTGTTGGCACTGCATCTTGCTGTGCTGGCTCTGCCTGCTCTGCCCCTGAGGATGCTGAGGGAACAAGGGAGCCCTGGCTCCCAAACTGGCTGCTCACAGTCAGCTTTTATTTGCTGTATTTTTCTCTCCCTCGGTGCAGCGGCTGCCGGAGCAGTCGCTGCCCGGATGGGATCTGGCCCCTGGCAGGGAGCACAAGCATTTTTCCACGGTGCAGTTGAGTTGGCAGGGAAGGTTCCATCAGCTGCCTGGCTGGAGCCTGGCTCAGGATGTGCTGGATGCAGCAATCCGTTGGTGGATTTCTGACAAAAGAGTGTTTCTGCTGCCTGCAGCACCTCCTGCCCTCCAGGCCCTGGGCGTGTGCTCAACAGGAAGGTTCAAAACTTTTCTTCAAAAAGTTAGGGACTTTTTTAGCAGCCTTACAGACTTAATTAAAGCTGGTGTTCCTTTTCTCCTGTATTACTTGCAGAGGGAGGTAGATTTTACGAATAATAGCTGACTTTTGATGCTGTTCTGCTCCAGCTACTCCATTTTTGTAAACTTCAAGCACCTTCCAGCAACCTGTGGGCTTTGTCAAGCAGATCCTGCTCCTCCCTGAGCTCTGGCTGAGGAGAGGCTTCCCATTAGCATCACCAGCTGATAAACAAAACTTCATCAAGGCCTCCAAAGGACAGACCTTTCAAGTGCTGGGACACAGCAGCAGCGGCACTGCTGAATGCTGATAGCTGTCTGAACTGGTGGCAGAAACAGTGGTGAATATTTATTGTGTACTTATTTCTCCTCAGAGTCCCCGGGGTAGAAGAGACATCAGCATTGTGATTCATTGTAGTGGATGGCCTTCAGAGGACTTTCTGCCATAAAAACATTATTTCTAGCTCAGGTTTAGCTAAAAGGTGCTCTGGGCCTCAGTTCTCCTTGAGGTGGTGTTGCACATTGATTCCTTGTTATACCCAGGTGAGCTTTAAGTTGTAACATTTACAGGAAACGTGGCTGAAGTTTCCACCTCTTGGAGGTAAAGATGCAATATTTGCATTTCTTAGCCCTGGCTCACACGGCTGCCTTGGAATCAAGTTTTTAAAAAATGACAGAATGGTAAATGCATTGTTTTCCCCTTCTCTCAACTCTGCATTTCCTTTGCACTGGTCAAATCAAACAACAGTGACATTTCAAAGTCTTCCTGAATGGCAAAATTAGAAATGCTACTTTTCTAAGGAGTCTGTGAGAGGCAGTTTAAACATTGCATGCAGCCATTCCGGTAGGAAGTTGTTTAACTTGTCGAAATCTCTCTTTTACTGCAGAACCTCTATTGAAAATGACAAATTGCTTAAAGCAGTTTCCATGTAAGACTTTAAAAAATTCAGTTTCTTTCCACCCAGAACACGTGGAAGGCATTTGTGCACTTGCCTGACTGTTTCTCTGTCCTAAGGCTCACACTCGGTGGCTTTGGACTTCATGTAATTTTCACATGCAGCTGCTTGGGTTTGTTTTCCTCAGCTTTCTATGGAATGGGATTTTCTCCTGCCTTAGCTCAGCTGTGAAAACTCAAATATCTGCCTGGTTCAGACTTTGGGGACCGTGGAATGAGCAGAGGAGAGACACTCCGAAGTCTGTGCATTTTAGAAGTGATGTTCAGAGCATTATAAAATCCATAATTTAAGCTGGAGAGTCTGGATCCACAGCCAAGGTGTTGTAATGTCCTTTAAAAGCGTTGAGCGGTGTTAATGCTTCACAAAGTGACAAAGCATCTTTTGCTTTAACATTTTCAACTACTTCTCTGTAGCTGTCACTGTAGCAAAGGACATATGTGGCAGGTACCAGATACTGGGCCAGGCAGTTGGCTGTAACTGTTGTAAAAAAAATAAAAAATTGCTCAGTTGAAAAGGTTTTTTTTTCCTCTTTTTATTATTTTTTTCTTTTTAAGAAATATTTCAAGCTGTCCTTGTGCTCAGGTGGCCCTGCACAGAGCAGCACTCTGTGCAGTGTGTGTCCCATGAGGAGGATGCATTGTCAGGCCTTGCATTTGGGCTTGTGAAAGAGGGTGCAGAAGAGAAGTGGGTCTCCTGAGCAGTGCTCAGTAAATGGCAGGCTCCAGAAATAAAGTGGAACTTATATTTCTGGAACCTTGACAGGCTGAGATGAGGCTTTCTGTGCTCTTCCTTTTGCCTGGAGTGAGTTGCACCAGTGCATTAATTTGCAGAGTTGTTTTCTGGTGGCTCTGATGCAGTTCCCATGGATGGAGGTTGGTGCGTCCCCAGGGCCACAAGCTGAAGGTCATGTGTGTGTGTCCCCTCGTGTCCTGCTGGCTGAAGGGCAGGCTCTGGGCTGCCTCCAGGTCTGTGCAGCCAAGGCACAAGGTGTTCTGTCTGACTGGGAAGGTGCTTTGCCCCAAATGGCATCAGATGAAAAGAAGTCGGCATTGCCCCATTGCTCTGCTCGAGACAACCCTGTTGCTCAAGAGGGACGATTACTGAGTTAGACAGCAGTCAGGAGGGGATCTGAGGACAATCCAGATGCTTTTTCTATAACTCCCAGGCATGTCATATCCTGGCATTTCTATTTTTATCCACTTTTCCTCTAATACTTTCTTTTATCAGTTATGATTCCTTCAGTTTTGGCAGGTTTGGGCTGATGTGGTATTTTAACTTTCTTTTTGTAGCTATGCCTTTATTTGCTGTTTAACATTTTGCTACAGTGTTGTTTTCTCCTACCTAGCGGTAGTTAAAAAAGTAACAGTTACAAATTTCCCGGGTTCTGCTTTTGTTTTTCTTTTTGTAAATGGTTTTGGAAATGATGGTGTTGCCTGATGTTGGGTTTGGTGTAGGATGTGTCAGACTGAGCAGACTCAGGTGAGCTGTCCTCTCAGTTGCTTTCCTGATGCAAATACTGGCTGATATAATCTGGTTTAGAAGATGGCTTTACAAACAGGCACCTGCTGGGATGAATAACCTGTTCCTGGTGGAGTGTCCTGGTCTCTTGTAGGCAGAGGGCAGTTTATGCCTGGAAGCTGGAGGCTTTATGTACCTTGTTTATAGTGTTTGCTGCCTTTTGTGGAATATCAGAGGCTGCCTTCAGCTCTTCTTTTTATATGAAGAAATGTCTGATCCATTTCTGAACCCTGCAGAGCTCCCTGATACCAAGCATAAAGTATATTTTTTAATGGACATTAAGCCTGCCTTGCTGGTTGTGGTGTCTGGCTAATAAAACCATTGCACCCCAAATACCCTGCAGATACAGATATCTGTTTCAGAAACAGCTTCTTTAGTTATGTAACAACGTGAGAGCTTTAATCCCTTTCCTCTTGCAGCCAGTCTGGATTGCTTTCAGCTTGTCCAGCAGCCAGGCCAGGCTGCTGCTGTGTTTCCACAGCTCCATACCCGTGGTTGATAATTAACCCATTTCTTTAATAGTGGTGCCATGTTTGCTCTGACCTTTTTTCTTTCCCGCTCTCCAATTGCAATCCAGATTAAATCCAGCCTCTTCCCAGCTAAACACTGGAGTTAATATTCCACCAGAGGTGTGCTGATAAAGCCCTTCGTTACCTGGAAAAAATTATCTCAATGTGCTTGATTTAATATCTCAGGTCAAGAGAAAGCACCAAAATACAGGAGTAAGTGCCTTTAAAATGCAAGTTGAGCTCAAGGGTTCAGTTTCCTGATCAGCAGTGTTTATTGACATACCAGCAAGTTTTTCTCTTTGAGGGGTGTGTTTGATTTTTAGAGAGTGCAGACCCACATTTTGTGTGAACTCGCACAAGCCAAGAGGGGGGGGACAGGCTCTGCCTCAGCCTCGGTAGGGCAGGGGCCCTGTCCCACCTTGTTCCCTGTCCCTGACAGGGTGGTGGCTTTCAGAGGGTGAGTGACACCAGGGTGCCTGGCTGGGGACGTGGTCCTGGGCAGCTGCTGCAGGTTGGCAAGGTCAGGTCTGGAGGCACCAAAGGCAGGGTGCTGCTGCAGCCCACTTCTGAAGCAGGGCTGAGTGAGCAGGACTCATCCCTCTGCCAACAGGCAAACACTTCCAGGGTTTGGTGCATTCCTAGGTATGGGCATGGCAAATCACACAGCGTTAAAATTAATGAACCCTCATGCAATTTTAACTAGAATGAAAACTGTTGCAAAACTTACGTACTGAATAACACCAAAGCCTGTCTTAATGGGAAGAGATGGGTGTTTGTAAAGCCAGTGGGGCTTAGCTCCTGCATCGCTCCCCTTTCAAAGATGACATGTTGTGATTTATCTCCCTTTCCCAGAACCTTCTTTCAGCCTTAGAAAAGCAATGCTTATCATCACTGTTGTCGGGAGTCTGTGCAGCAGTTTGAATTACTGCCTTTCCCTTTCTAGTGCCATGTAAGCCAGCATAAATCTGTATGTTACACCAATTTACATTTGGTGGGATTTGTCCCGACACGTCCAAAGCTTCTGACTCTTGATTCGTTGTATGAGCAACTCCTTTAATATGGAGCCCTGGGGACAAGACCCAATTTAAAATAAAGTTGTGCAGGTAAAAGCAGAAAGGCATGGACTGTATGCCTGTGGTCTGCAGCTGGACTAGCTGAGGAGTTTAAATCCTGCTCTGCATTTCATCTTGAGTGCTGCACTCCTAAAGGCAATGCCAGCTTCTGGCCTCAGCCTTGCCTTGGCCAAGACAGAAGCTGTCTGGTGTGAGCACCCGGGATCTCACAGCGGGAAGAGGCTGATAACAGCAATTCCTCAGCTGCTTGCAGGATGAATCTGTGTTGCTCTTCTCATAGAAATAACCTTTTATTTAGGTTAGCCTTGCTTTTTGAATTAAAATATGTATGCACAAATCACTTCAAGCTCTTTTTGATGGGTTTGGGTTATGTTACTACTTTACATATATTTTTTTACCCTGCCTAATGGGCATTTCTCTGTTTGAGAACAAGGTTTAAGTAAAGTGTAAACTATAAAACTTCCATTAACTCCATCAAGGGGATAGGATAGCAATGAGCTACCTCAGTGAAATACCTTGTCTTGAAAGTTTACTGCATTGGCTTTATAAGATTGAAAGCTTTTTGCCCCAGATGAAAGGAAGGCTTTGCTGTAAAACCCTGTTCCTTACTAATCTGGCTATTCTGAAGCTAGATGCAAACTAACTTGCTGTGTGCTTTGTAAACCTCTAAGGGAGAAGCTGGACATGTGTGAATAGCTGAGTGATGTATTAAATAAATGAAGCAAGGAAATGTGCCATCATCGCTTGATAGAGACTTCTGTCACTTGGGACTGATTTTTCAAAGGATCTAATTTCTAATTCTAACAGTGAGATTTTTAAATATCTACCGAGCCTCTTAAAAATCACGATCTCTAAAGGGCCAGATTTTAAGTGGCACCTAAAATATGCAGATTTCTTATGAAGGATGTTATATATATGCACATAGTAGAAATGCATCCCTATATGAGTCTACAACTAGAAACTTTTGGATAAAAAACTTAGTCTATTGCCAGTTCTGGGCTAACACTATTTTTCTTAGATACTTCTGTAATTCTTTTTATGGGTACTGAATTACTTCTGTGACACACCACGTTGCAGACAAGGGCAAAAGTTTAGCAATCTGCCGTGCAGAAGGGCTGATTTCATTGCCAGCTGCTGATTCTGGCTGTGCAGCTCTTGTACCAGCCAATTAAACCACACTCATTACAGCCTTTGTGGTTTGGAAGTGAAGTGTTCCTGCCTTTAACTCGTAGTTTTACAGGATGTTGGTTTAGGCTGGAGGTTTGCAAAGCTTGAAATCTTATATTTTCCTCTGCTGCATGCTCCTGGGATAGGGGAGGTGAAGAAGGAGAGCTCCATGGAGAGTGAAGTGGGAAGGTGAGCCACTGAGCACTGTGAACCTGCAGGTACCTCCTAAAATTTTCACGAAATACCACAGTATCTGGTGTGCCAGGCTGCTACAGACAGGAATGGTCTTGGCTGCAGTGCTGGTCTTGGAAAAGAAGTGTCCAGTGCTGTAGGAAGTGCTGAGCATCCCTTCATAAGCATGTTTCTGCAGCTCCCCAGCCACAAATTTTTGCCTGCCACCCTCGTGGGGAAATCCTGCTGTGCTTGCAGGCCAGTCTGGAAAAGCTGCTGGGCAAAGACTGGGAGGAGGCAGAGATGGAAGAAGAATGTGACCCTCTGAGCTGCAACTGGTGGCTGCGCTATTTTAAAGTCAAACTTAATTTTTAGCTCTGCATAAACAAATCTCGGTGCCAGCTTCTCGTGTAGCTCTGAAATCACTTGTGTCTGCTGCTCCATGGCTGTGTCCTCCGTGGGTGCCACAGGCAGATGAGCTGACCTCTCCTTCCCCAAATGCCTATTGGCGCTCAAGGGGACCTTTGGAGAGGTGCTTTGCAGAGGGATAAACCCTTCAGCTCTTCTGAATGTTGCATGAGAGCTTCTTTATCTGGGGGTAAACAGATCTAATGGATTGAGGAGGATGCAGGTTACTGTGGGAGCTGGTGTCTTTCACCCATATGTCCAAGGGACTGTGTTTGCCCCCAGTACTTTCATATTTGACCTAAAAATGCAGTATTTTCCTTGGAAATACCATGTGCAGCATGGGCAGGGAAGCAGCAGGGATCCTGTTCCTCAAGAGGGTCAGTGATGTTTAGTTTCCTTACAACATTATTGCCCTGTTGATTTTAACTTATAAACTTAAGTGAAAACCACACACGCTGCTGTGAAAATTCATACTTAGTAACAAGTAAACAAGAGATCCAGCAGTCTGACTGAGTCAGGAAATTCCCTCCAGACCTTGCAGGGAGGAGGAGCTTTGCATTTTTCTTGTCCCTCGTTTATTTTTAGTCTCGCCTCTAACACTGCTGATAGTGCCATTACAGCCCTGCAGATTAAAGCCCCAGCATGGGGTGGAGTTGAAAGGACCATGCTGCAAAGCAGTCAAAACCTCCAGGATTTTCCAGCAGTGTCATGCTACAGGCAATTAATTTAGTCTATTATTTGCCTGCTTGGGCACAGCTCAGAGCCACAGTTCTGTGAAAGACTTTGATTTCCTTGTGCACCTCTTGTCAGAGGCCGTGTCTTCAGTGACTCTGTCCTTGTGGCTTGAAAATGCCATATTTGTGATTCTAATATTTGGGGTGTAACAGCTGTCTTTTTAGGCCTCTTTCTCCCCCAAATATATTTTGTCCTTTCTCTGAGGGTGTGCTGTGTTTTAGAGTGGAAAGACAAGAGTTTCAGTCCTTTACAGCTCCCATCACCGATAACCTTGGTCTGAAGCTGTCAGTAACCCTCACAGGGTTTTGGGTGTCTTGGAGGAGACAGTCGTGGCGGCAGCACCCATCTGCAAGACCAGATGATTTACCCAAGAGCTCTTGGCATTTTGAGGAGGCCCTTTTATTGCCATGACTGACTGTGTTAGTCTGAGTCAACAGAAGGGTATTTAAGTCAAGTAATGGTTGTTGGGTTTTCTGAGTCTTCATTTGCTGACCCGTTAGTCAAAGCCCTCAGACATGGCGGAGGATGTTACTCAGGACTGCCTAGAGCTTGAAAACTCTTAGAAATAGTTTCTGTGAAGAGCTGGTGTGCAGGCTTGGTTGTATTTCATCCATTGCATAGGAAACAGTTTTATCCAAAGTATGAATCTGTTTTATCTTCTCCAGCAGTAGAATCCGTACCTGGTGTGCCATGAGAGAGGTGATGGAACAGACACAAATGCTCCCTGTGGAGGTGGGGAAGTCTCACTGTTATTTTGGCAGGGGGAGGCTGTGGCAGACAGAGCAGAACTGAGTGTGCAGGACACATCCCAAGCTGGGCTGCCTTGGCTTGGAGAGCTCTCATCACGCAGCCAGCCTGGCTGTCTGCTCCCCAGGACAGAGCCCTGCCCTCTGGGAGGGCTGGGAGCTCGAAGGGAGCTGCTTAGCCCTTTCCAGCATCTTAAGGCACATCCTCAAATAGTTACTGAGGAGCCTGATTCTGGAATGAGGAGCTGTGCTCAGGTTCTGCTGCTGCCTTGGGTTTGGGCAAAATATCACAAATCTGCTGGACTGTGGAGAAGGAGGCTGGGCTGTCATGGGGGACCTGAAGAGCATGTTTGAAGACAAGACCAGCTGCTTTGCTGTTTGGGGTTTTTGTTGTAGACTTCTGCCAAGCATCTGCAGGCTCTGATCAGCCTCTTTATACCTGAGCAGCTTTAACAAAACCATTTTGTTTTCAGTTGAACTGGCGGTTGGGTTTGCTTTATTTTTAAACAAAGCAAGATCTCTGGGGACTGGTGCCTGTTGAAGTCTCTCTGTGATAACATAGAAAGGTTCTCAGTTAAAATGCGGCTGAAAAATAATTTAAAAATGCAAGTGTGTGCAGGGGTGGTTACAGAATCCGGGCAGATCTGTTTCTTTACTTGGATTAAAGTCTGTTGTTACATGAAAATCCAAATGACAAGTTTTCATTCAGTCTCCATTATTCATGCAGTGAATACCTCTTAGGGCTCCCCATAAATATGTCCTTTTCTAGACTTAAAATGAGTAGATAAACACTATGTGTTTATACCAAATGCTGGAGGATTTACGAGTAACTACTATGTGGTTTGAAGTAACAATATACACAATGTATTGTATATTTTTGTATTTGGCCTATGTTCAATATAAGATTAAATACACGGGGCTTTGAAAAAAAAAAAACAAAACTCTTTCCAATGCTGAAAGCAAAAAGGATGATCTATAATGAGGCTTTACAGTATATAAAAATTTTAAGGGCAGTTTTCAATTCCGTTAATATATATTCCATGTAGAAGTATGTATTTTGCACTTCAAGTAAGATTCTGTTGGTTGCACTTAGCAGCAAACAGCTGGGGATTCCACTGCCTTAACCACACAGCAGCTGCTAATTAAAAATATATAATTCTACCCTGATTAGCTTGTAATGATTATAATCCCCTCAAATTTGATTATTACCACAGCGTGGTAACCTCAGCCACCCCCTGTTTCATTGTGGGACCTGTAAGTAACAAAGCCAGTTATTAGGAGCTGATATCTGGCTCCTGAAGGATTTCTTCCCAGAGAGGAGCACAAGGGAATAAAGGCAACCTGTTCCTGTGTGGCTTTGGGCTTTGGGCATGCCTGGTTGGAGTTTGGATTTTTTTGTTCATGTGCAACAGGCAAGCAGTGCACTTAGTTCATGGCAGTAGTGAATTCTCTTCAATGCTATTTTGGCTCTGATAAATTTATTCAGTTTGTTCTTGTCTTCTGATTTGAATTTTCCTTTTTTTTTTTTTTTGAACCACCTGGTCAACTTTGCAAAACAAAAAAGCTTTACAAAAGATAAAAGTCATGCTTTCAGCCCTAGGATTGCTTTGCTTTCATCTTGTGCTCATCTGGTTATCCTTCACCAGTTTTTTCTCAAAATATTTAGTAACTCTGGCTAGCAGGGAATGGCCTCCTTCTTTCCTGTGCAGCACCTGGGTGACATTGTAGGGCAGAGCAGTAATAAATAACTGCTGCTGGAGAGCAGTTTGGAAACCCTGAGTTCTGGGCAGTTTTTTCCCCTCTTGCTGCAGTCCCGAGACATGAAAAGAGGCCGTGTCAGAGAGATGCCCTAATCTGAAAGTGTCAGAGTCACTTAGAGTTCACCTCTGACTTCAGTATCTGGTATTAATGGAAGAGCTGAAAGGCCAGTTTTAATACACACAGGAGATAACAGAACCTGTCATTAAAAAAAAAAGAAATAACATCTCCCAGAGCACACAGAAAGGACTGCATCAGTGTGCTCATTAGGAAAGCGCTTGGGCAGGGGAAGGCTGGTGCTTGTCCCAAAGGTTTGAACAGCAGAGGTGTGCTCTCCTGTGCCAGCTGAGTTTCTCCCAAGATCTCTGTGTTGGTGGGACAGCCAGATGGCTTTTACTTTTTTTAAAGCCAATTAATTATGAATTATTCTGTGTATTGAATAACAGAGCCTGGATGTCTTACTGTGTAGCTGTTGTAGTTCAGAGACCAGGGCAAGCCTAGGTGCCTCATACAAGAGATAAAGGAAAGAGTTTTATTTTTTTTTTCCTTAACATCATTCTGATTATTCCCCTTAGCTTTTTTAATTGCTTGGGTGGTTGGTTGTGGTGTTTTGGATTTCTGTAAATTTATTTATTGAGATTGACACAAGCATTTTAGTGCATTTTAAAAAAAAGTAGATCATTTGTGTAAGATTTTGACGCCCAGATGTTCCCTTCCAGTTTCATTCCACCACATACGGACATTTGCATACAAATAAAAGGAAACGTCTTCTCTGTGTGTGGATAATTGATGGCTATTCCTTAGGTAAAGTCAGCTAATATAATGCTTGTTAATTTTAAAGCTCTCCTGTGGTTGGCAAGGAGCTGAAGGTATCGATCAGGCCCTGAGAGAGGCAGTTTCTTGCAGCTCTGAAGGATGATCTCTGGTCTGAGAGTCACGAGTCCACAGCCAACTTGGTCCTGGGTAAAAGAGAAAATTTCAGTGATTTCTGACTTTGGTTACCACTCTGCCTGAGATGTGAGATGTGTGTGCAAAACAGAGCAACAGAGATTTATGATTCTCCTCGTGAAGAGGCAACTTGCACTGCCGTGACATCTTGTATCTCAGAAGTTAATCACAGCTTTTCTCTGTGTTGCTGGGTTACGTTGCTTTGAGAAAAAACAGAAACTGCTATGAACAGTATGAATAGCTGAAACCACAAGTCCCACTGAGATTACAGCCAGCTCCTCCTAAAGGAAACGGATTCAACCACCAACATAGTTTTTCATTAGATGATTTTTTTTTTCTGAGTGAACAAAATACCCCTATTGTGGCACAATTGTTTAGTTTTTGGAGATGTAGGCAGAGCTGCAACTTACATGACTGTTTGAAATAATAATTCAACTAGATGAGGGGGGAGGGCAGAGAGACATTTGGCTTTTTATTACATTTTGTAGCATGTTGCAGACTAATGCAGCAGGTTTTAATTTTCTTGGTTTCTGTGCGTTTTGGCTCTGCAAAGGGGGGAAGGAGGAAAGTCTGTCTTGCATTTCAGGACAAATCTAAATCTGATGGACAAAAGTTTTGGCTATCTGATTGAAACCTGTTGTTGCTGAGACTGAGTGACTCTACGAGGCTGGCAGGGCAGAAGTGAATTCTGTCTTGGATTCAATGTTTTGAACTGGTTAAATATGTTTAACTTGTGGTTAATGGGAAAGTTAATACTTTCATTGTAGCAATATGATAATGGCTAAAAATCAAGCTGAGTTGTAAGTGGGGAAAATGAAGTGTAGAAAACCATGGCGGCAGAGTTTGGACCCACAGATGTAATTTAATATAAGCAATTTTTATTTCCGGTACCTTGACTTTTCATACCAGAAGCACTCAGAATTGTACCCAGTTCTTCAAGATGTACAAAGTGATGGTAATTTTGATAAACTTAATTAAAGAGAAGATGGTGAAGTGTGCCTTATTAATGCTTGTCATGTGAAATTACTTCTACCTTTTAGCTAAAGGCCTAGAAATTGCTTTGATCCATTCTTTTCCTTATTGACAAGGTACCTCACTCATCAGCAAAAGATGTTGCTGTTTTATCCAGATGGGCTCATCAAAAGGCAGCATTTACTTAGGGGTTTAGGAAGTGCAGACAGTTAGGAATTTAAAAAAATGATCAAAGAATGGGGGGGATCTTGGATCTGTGGTTGTTAGTGTGAAGAAAAGACAACAGTTTCCAAAAAGTGTTTGAATATCTACCCACTGGAAGCTTGATGAGTTAAACAGCATCACATTGGGATTGTCCTCATGAGTTTTAATTTTACAAATCGCTGTTGTGTTCATGTATTGTCTAGGCTAAATGTAGCAACCATACTTCAGGAATTTTTTTTTAATATAGGGTTAGCCAGCCTCTGTTTCTTTGTAGGCTTTTCTCATGGGAATTGTCTGCCTGGTTACACCATGACCAGCAAGCATCAGACAATGCAAGGAATTTCTTCCCCTTGCCCCACTTTATTTTCATCTCTCTTCCCAAAGGCAGTCCCTTGGAGTGCTGGCTGTGGTTTGCTTGTTTGTTTTCTCTAGAAATCTTGTGAGCAAACTCTTGGACTTACTCATAAAAGCCTTTCTAGCATCTGATCTTTGCTAGAAAGTTTTCCAGAGAAAGCTGTGCTGTGTACATGTTTTTTTTTTCAGAATTCCCTTGGGAATTAACAACAAATAAGGGAGGAAAATTAATTTGTTGATCTTCTTCAAAAGCTGCTGAGCACCTCATGAATGCTTCCATGGCCATTGCTGGATGCCTGTTACAATGACTGAAAACTGTTGGGCTTGAAAACTGCACTGTGAGCCTGCTCGTGTTAGGGCCTCTTTTTAGGCAGGCTCTCATCAGAGCTTTGGAAAGCTGGTGGCATGCAGTAGACAATCTTGAAAGTAAAGAATGTCTTTGCATAACTTTGGATTTAAATGCTTTCGTTTGTTTGGTCTTTAATGTTTTATTAACCATCTGAACCAGTTTAGATTGCAGCTAGGGATTCAGCAGCAAAACCAGATAAACCAGTATGTTTTGCTCACTCGAACGTTTGTTGGTAGGAAGATACTCCAAGCCCTCCTGCTTGCTCTTGCAGAGAGCTGGGTTGGAGAGGAACAACCACGGAGCCTGGACAAGCCAGTGCAGAAGGTGAAACTCCAAAAGAGGTGGAAAACATCCAGACATTTACTTCAAAAGGAGGTTTTCTAATGAAAATAATCCATCATGAGGAAATGAGTATGTTTGAGGCCTATTCAGCAAGTGGGAATACAGCTCGAGAAACTGATACAAGTAAACTTTGTCTGAATTGCCGAGGAAATTAACACAGACAGTTGATTAAAAATATGACAGATCTTTGAATTTTAAACTTCATAAAAAGGACAAATGAAACATTGTTTCCATAAGCAAACACAAACCTGTGAAAGACAAGTCAGAATGGAAAATAGATAGCAAGTTACTAATTTAAAAACAAACAAACAAACAAACCCCTTAAATGTGTTAAAAGCAATGAAAAAAAAGGGAAATTGCTTTTGGACTATATGAGATGATGTGACTGTTGGTGCAGTGGCCTGTGGTCACGTGAGATTTTGGAAATTAAGTCTGCTGCTGCTTCTGGTCACTGCTGTCATCTGGAGTATGGGGATGTGCATGACCCCAGGTGACTTGAGAGCAGCTGTCATCCCTAAGCCTCTGACTCCTGCATTGCATGATTTGCCAGAGGGGGGTTGGGGTCAAAATTCAGGACTGCAAAAAGCCCCAAATGTACAGTTTGATGAAAAAGCACCTATACAGCCAGTTTAGGCCCTGCCTGGCCTTTTGGTGTGGATTCTTTGGGTGCAGAGATGCCCAAAGTGAGGAGCAGCCCTTCTGGAGCACAGTCCAGCTGTGTTACACACAGGGACAGTTCGAATTCTGCCTTTTCCCTGCAGTGTCAGCAATTCAGAAGCAGGCACTGAGGAAAAATCTGAGCAAGGCTGTAAGACACTGCTTGCAATGGCCTCTGGAGAAGCTCAGCCTCCCCAGTCTTGCCTGGAGTGGGAAAGCTATGTCATGACATGAGGCTGGGAAGGTTTGTCTCAAGGACAGAGCCAGATCCCAGAGATAACTCCCATCCATGCACCTGCAGCAGAACAGTGAGGGGATTTATACAGAGCTCTCTGCAACTGTGAAAAATTGAGAACGCTGCCTCTAAGGCTGCTCGGGGCCTGTAGGCCTCTGGGCTTTGTCAAGGCTTGGAAGCACCTCTGATTTATTTGATTTAGCTTGCATAATTATGTGAGAGTGCTTGTGTGGGGTGTATTAACCATTTGCAAAGGAAGCAAAGTTGTTTTAGAATCATTAAAACTGGAAAAATCCTCCAAGGTCATCAAGGCCAACCTTCAAACCAAATACCATCATGGTCACCCAGTCATGCCATGAAGTGGCATATCTCCTCCTTTTTTAACACTTTCAGGGATGGTGACTCCACACCTTCCCTGAGAAGCCTGTTCCAATGCTTGACCATTCTTTCAGTGGAGAAATTTTTTCTAATATCTAACCTGAACTTCCCCTGGCATACCTTGAGGCCATTTCCCTTTATCCTAAAGGGGCAATGTTTTATCATCTCTTGTAGCTTTTAATACAGGGGATGTGCATAACATCATTTTATTTCTGTGGTTTTCGAGGCAGAAGATTTTTAACCTGCTGTGCTTTGAGGTGCAAACTGATCCCTCATATCTGCAACAAGATGACCCTTTGATGAAATGGGCCTCTTGGGCACATCAACAGCAGATGGTGGAGTGGGCCAATTTTCAATGGCTCTGGTGTGCCAGGTCAAAGCAGAGGCTCAAGAATTAACATAGAAAATGCCTGGAGTTTGCAGTACTGAAGTACATTTACCTGTGTGTCAGGGAGGTCCCTGAGACTCTTCACATTCACAGCTCTTCTATCATCATAGCCTCAGGGAGTGGCAGGGCAGGGCTATTTGCATTGATAAGGAAAAGTCAGCTTGTGTCATATGGAAATGTGTTATGGTTTTTATACACACACAGAGATGTATGTGAAATTTCTATCCTGTTCAGGGAGCCAGCTTTTGTTTTGTTGTGCTGGATGAGGAAATGTTTGTCAAACTGAAGGTAGCTGTGATGCAAGTCCCCAAAGCAATAAAAGAAGGTTCAACGTGCACAGCTGCTCCGAATGTAATAAATTGTGTCTCAGGGCTGCAGGTGTGTGGCAGTATCTGGGGTTTAGTTTGGGTATTTTTTGTTTGATCCAGTTTCTTCACTAGATCTTTAAAACAAATGTGCGTGCTCGTCAATGTGCAACGCTTTTTGTAAGTACATGCTCTAGAGGGAAGATGAAGGTGTCTTACAGAACCTAGGTTTGTCCTTTCATGTTGCACAGGCAATTTAAAAAGTCTGGAGGGCTGCCCCAAGGACAGCACCCATCACCTGGGGAAAACTAGGTTACCACATGGGAGTTGGGCACCTCATCCACTGCATTCCTGGTAAATCTGGGGGAGACAAGAGATCACCTACTTGTAGATGGCAGCAGGCTTCGGTTTGGAGAAGGCTAATTACCATTTGGAAGATAGGATATATGTGCATGTATGTATGTATGTATGTATGTATGTATGTATAACTTTATCTACTGAAATCTCTGTAGTCTTCCTAATTTTTCTGGTCTGTAAGCACAGCTGAACCTTAGGTAAAATGCTTGATCTGGGGGCAGTCTGATATCTCAGCTCCTGGTTCATCAGAGAAGGTGCAAAGTCCTTCCTGCACAGAGACATTTTGGAAACCCCAGAAATATGTAGTGCTGATTGTCGCAAGTCGTAACATCATGACAAAATTTTGCCTAAGTTTTTCCTAGTGCCTTTACCAAAACTCATTAGTGAAGAAAAAGGGTCAACCAGCCTGTTCCCAAATGCATAAGTGATGGTCTTCCAGCAGAGCTTCCATATGCAGCAGTCTTCAAAGTTTTATTTAAGTATCCCATCAGCACACATGGTCCTGGCTCAGAGCAAGTGTTGATATTGTCAGTCCCTCCCCAGCTCAGGAACTGTTTGTTATATTTGAAATTTTATTTGACTCCTTGTGGATTAGAAATTTCACTACAGAACTTTTCATCAGGTCTGCACTTTTTCTTCTCTTTGCCATCCTTCTTCCCCTGCTGCATTTTCTTTGTTGCCAAACTGGATTCTCACAAGGTGGTATTCATTCATCTCACCCTGAGGACTGTATTGGGTTAGGTTGGGCACCTGCCAGCATTGGAGATAGCTGGGTTAGTCCCAGCAATCCATTGCAATTTGCATACTGATGAAGGTGGGGCACAGTCTCTCATTTAATCTTGTGAAGTGAAATAATTATTTTCCCACCCAGTGACCTGACATGGCTTTATAATTAATTTTTGTAATTGGTGGAACACATACTTTCTAATGATAGCAGTCAGTTGTCTGTATTTACTGCTAGATTGCTGCCTTTGACTAAAATCAACAGTTCCACTCTTTGAGCACTGGATGATCCATGACTCTGTGTCAGAGCAGTATTTAATTGACTTACTGAGTTTACTCAGAAGTTGTTGGCTAGCCTTGTAAACACCACTTCTCTGAAAAATCATTTGTAGTAGCTGGCAAGCTCAGTATAAATTTTGTGTGAAATTTTTTTTTTTTTAACGTTTGCAGGTGTTTCTTTGCCTCCTTCCCAGGGGAATGTCATGTTCTTGTAGTGTTTGTGAAGCAGGGTTGTTTCTGCTGTGGGGCATTGTTATGTGCAGGAAGGACTGTTGATGGAGTAAAGAGTGTGTCAGTGTGTATGTATTTGTATTTTGCATCTCTGCCAAACAGAGATGCTCCTGGTGCCATGACCTGCTGGGGGATCATCAGTAGCTCCTTAGGGCAATGTTTAGCTCAGCTCTGGGCATAAAATAGCTGAGCAGAGTGTGGTCATTCCTGAGATGGGCATGAGAAATTAGCACTGATTTGTTGGATGAGGATTACTCCAACAGTTCAAATCTGATAGGGTTGAAAAGTTGATTTCCTGAGGTGAGTTCCAGGTTTTCTGCTTTGTTGGGAGCTTCTGTTCAAAACTGTTCTTATGTCTAGTATTTATTATCTTTCCCAACAGGGAAACCACTTTGTGTTTAGCAAAAGGGCGAGGCAGAATCACCTTTGATGAAAATGTTGGTTCAAAGCCATTTCATTACAAATCAGTGCAAGTTCTAGCAGCACTTCGGCATTTTGCTTGCAAATGTCAGCAGACAGCCTGAGTGATGTGCACAAACCACTGGAATCAAGCTACAAAAGTGCTTAAATAAGAAAATATTGCCTTGTAGGTGAGGACCTTGTGTGGTGGGAAGTGAAGAGGATAAAGCTGTAGGGTCTCCTGTCACAGATGGTATTTTACAATGTGAAAATCTTTTTACAGTCCACAATCTTTTGGGGACTGGGCCTGCCTGTACTATGTCACAGGTCTGTGGTGGCTAGAGATGTCCCTTTCCAAGCCACCAGGCCATGGGAACACAAAGGGAGCACGTCCTGGGATGACAATTTGCTCACATCAATGGGTCAGGCCACTCTGCGGGATGGGTCTTGGTTGCAGGTTGAATTTAGGGGATGTTTTGTCTTACTGTTGTCCCACTGAGCTGATGGGGTTTGTACCATCTTGAGTCCTGTGGGAAGCTCCGTGGGCCTGGTTCTGTGCCCAACCAGCCCAGTATAAATTCTATTTGAGCATTCTGCACAGACAGCAAGAGATGATGGTTCGTAACCTAGGTTGTGGTGGAGGGAGGCTTCACTCAAAGGGCTTTGTTTGTGTTTTTGCATTTCCCAGATCATGTGGCTGAGAACACCTTCCTGCCCTGTCCACACTGAGGTGTCTCTCACACGGATGTACCCGAGGGAGGCCTTGGGACAGGCCCGTGCAGACATGCCTGTGAGAGCTGTAATTAATGGCCCGCTCTGAGCAGTCCTGAGTCATTCCCTGCTCCCTCCTGCTGCAAGCAGGGAAGGGGGACTGAGAGGGCATTGCCCCCAGGGAATGAGTTTGGGGCTTGCTGTGCTAAGGGGGTGAGGAAGGGGGGTTTATGTGCTTCCCCTCAGGTGTGATCCTCTCACATGCTGTCCCTTGTGTTCTCCCAGTGTGGGAGTTTGCTGTCCTGGCCAGACCAGGTGTTACAATTCCCTGTTTGCTGAGCTGTTTTCCCTGCCTGCTCTGCACCTTGATCTCGTGTGTGGCTGCACAAACGTTTGACATATCACAAACAGCAATAGGAATGGGCCAGACAGAGCCAGGATTGCTGCTTCCACCCCCCCAGTGACAATTTTGGTTTCAATGCACATCCAACTGCCACCAAAGGGAAGGGAAACAGAGCTGATAGCTTAAATATTGGCCAAAGATATGCCTTCAGCATGAGGAAATGTACTGACTGATGAAGCTGACTGTGGGAAAAATACCTGCTATTTCGGATTTCAAGGTGGGAGGAAATTCTTGCTTTACCTAGTGCTAATTTGTAAATTGTAACCACATGAGTGTGACTGGTGCAATTCAGGAACGGCACATACAACACTCTTGATGGATGCTGAGCATTTCATTTCAACCACATAACCTGCCTTGGGCTGGTTTTCAACCTATGCCTTTTGAGCTGAAATTTTTTCTGGAGGTCTCTTTTAATTTTGGATGGCCTGCACGGATTGTTGCAACCCAGCACAGTAGGGATGAGTAATAGGAGAGACAGTGTTATTTCTGAATTTCCTTGTCTTTGAAGACTGAGGTTATATACTTTGTTCTTCTGGCTGAAGTGGAAGCCTATGGTTTAATTTTTCTTGAATATGTGTATGTATTTCAAGTCTAGGCTTTCCCATAAGTGGTTTGCTGGCCTTTTAGAGGTTTTATTTCTTAAAAAGAAAAAAGAATTGAAAGCTTCTTTTAGACTCCAGTTGCTTTCGAAATCTCACTGGGAGGAGTGGGTTGAAGAAGAGCTGTGGTGCTACATAATGTGGGAACCTCATCTGAGTTGTATGTTCAGGGCAGCTTTTGCTCCAGCAAAGTGCTCTGTTCCAGTGGTCTGGCAGAAACTCAACAATACTGGGTATTTTACTGTCAAGTAAGTGTAAAATAGAAACAGTTTTTGTGCAAGGGGGCCCCAGTAATGCCAGTCACTCCAAACCTTGCTTTTTTTTGAGAATGCTTGGCCCAGGCAAGAAGACTTTACCAAGCAGATCAAGCTCACCTTCTGTCAAGACAGGGCTCTGCTGTGGGTGCTTTGGGAGCAGCTGCAAAATGCTTGTTGGAAAATTGGAACAGTATTCCTATAGACTAATGCAAAAATGTAAATAATGGACGTGTGAGGTGTCTGCAGCAAGAGGGTGCAGGGGATGAGATGTGTCTGGGCAGAAATGCGGGGAGGTGAGTCTTGTTCTCACCTTCTTTTGAGGTGCTTTAATTCTCTTCCACATTCGTTGCTCTTTACCCCATCCCTCTCCTAAAAAGACACAGAAATGCAAGACCATCACACCAGCATCTGCTTGGTTATTGCCTGGGCATCTGTGTCACGCCTGAGAAATCTTGCTGGGTTGAACATGTTTGTATAAACGCACGGCTTTGGACCAACTGCTCCTGCCAGACTATCTCAGCCATTCTGCATCTGTCCTTGCCTTGTGTTAGGAGAGCTCCTTTTGAATTAATTTAAATTGAAGGGGGTTGTTTCATTTTGTGTGACAGCTCTTAAATGGGAAATTTCCTTTTCCCCTTCACGTTTTTTTAACGCTGCACAGATATGGTCCTGCTCATCTGGCAACTTCAGCTAAGGCTGCCCAGGACTTTCTGCATCTCAGAGTGGGGAAGTTTAATTTTTTGTGAATCAGTTTTGGGAGAGATGAACCTGTTGGTTTGCAGTCCCCTTGGAAATGTCTTAATTGCCAAGATGTAAGGAGGGATCTGTGAGAAGAAGCTTCTTGCAGAAAGTGATTTTGTTTATCATTTTGCTGCAGTTACAATGGCCTTTGATTGTTTTCTATTAAGGAATGAAACTGAATAAAATTTAGTTATATTTCCTTGGCATTTCCTCTGCAACAGCTCATTTATTATATATAAATGCAGTGTTATGTATTCTAGGTAATTTATATAATTACTGTGCCATTAAGTGTGTCTAGTTAGAATCAACAAAATTAGAAAATGTGAAATTTAAGTGTCTGCAGTAGTGGTTGCCTGGCTATGGTGTATCCTGGATGGGATTCCCATGAGATCCTTGCTTGCTCTTTTTTTTTTTTGTGTGTGTGAACCTTTAACACCAGCATGAGTTGCATTAACACTAAATGATTAAACAGGAAAAATATTTCATTGGAATGACATATATGTAAAACATGACTTCTTTAGTGATGTTATTAGAATATTTAATGTTTTCATTTCCTGGCCTCTGGGAATTTAGCTATGCAGCTTTAACATTGCCTTCCAAAGGAAACAGGGAATGGTTTCCTCCTTGTTAATTCACAGAGCTGCTTGCCACGGGGTGTTACTGAGGGCCAAAATTCAATGTCTGAGACGATGCCAACAATTAAATATACATGAGCTGTTGGAGCAACTGAGATTAAGGCAAAATTCCACCCAAAACACAACCCAGCCCTCTGAAAGTAAGAATATTGGATGGGCTATGTCTTCATGCTTCAGGATATAAATCAATATTAAATTTGGGTTTGGGAAGAAGGTTTTTCTGAAGCACATCAGGAGGAATTGCTGTCACTGCTCCACCCTGTGTTCTGTGCCTCCTCTGCTCCAGCCAGGGTGCTCTCCCTGCCAGCAGAGATGTTTAGCATGAAACATCAGAGCATCAAAGGTTTGTAAAAGAGAAAGGATATATAAAAAAGGAATCCCTCCTTCATTTCCCCACCATTTCTGGAGCTGTTTGCAGCTCCATCCTGAGTGCTGCTGTAATACCAAGACCTGTTTGGCCCATTGTTGGAACCAAATAATCTTTCAGGTCTGTTCCAGCCCAGGCTTTTCTGTGATTCTATGATTGTTATCCATCTGTGTTCACTTGTCCCGGGCCATGGTTTCCACCTAGCCAAAAAGACATAATTAAGGACTGCAGGAGTGCTGGGGGATGTCTGTTCCCGGGTGGGAAACTCTGCTGAACTGTTTAAAAAATAATAATCTGAAATGTTTAAAATATCATTGTCTTTATGGGGTTTGTGTGGCCGTTGGTCATCGTACTGCTGTGCTTCTGCATGAAATCACTGCACTGGGAATATTTCTCAGTGTTTTCTGCCAAGGACTATCAGGCAGCCCATGGATGTCCTGAATTCTCCCACACTTCCCTATCAGCAGTTGTCCAAGACTTGATGGCTCTTCTTTTGTTTATAAAGATTGGAAGCATTGTCAAGCCAGGCTTTCCTGAGGTTTAAGCATGCTTTTTGACTCTGTTTTCTTTGGAATTTTTTCTTGCATTAGATTATAAAAACTTGGTGGATGAAAGTGGATTGAATTCCAGCTGGCACCAAAAAAAAAGGCAAACCAAGAACTTTGATTTTTTTTGCTCTCATCCAGGGTCTTCCCCAGGTGCTGTACTGTTCTTAGTTTTAGAAAATAGTATTTTTCTGCAGGGGTTAGAATTAGTTCATTCTGCCCTTAGGCCTTTCTTTGCTCCATAGTGATTTTTATCAGTTCCAGTCTGAGAGCACAGTGCCTTTTTCCTTGTGAAAAAAAAAATGAAGCTGTAGAGGGAGGGGAAGGAAAAAAAAAAGAGCAGCAATGTTACTTCCTCTCTGAAATCATCACCTACAGAGTTGGTACCAATGGCATTTTAATAGGTGAGGTGCTCCCCATCCAATATTGTGATAGAAATTCATTGTGTGGAGGATCAGGGAAGTTGGGAAATAAAAAGCACAAAAAAGAAACAAGAAAATAGTGGTTTGTGCTGGGAAGAAAGGGAAGGGCAAAATATAATAAACGGTATAGTTAAATATTCAGTGATATAATGGGGTCCTGTCAAGCTTGTCTAAGATCTCTTGGATCCTAATAAAATAATTCAGAAATATTGGTATAAACCAGCTGCTCCTCATAAAGCTCTTGTCCAGCCAAATTGTAGTCAAGAGTTTTTTAGATGTTTGCTTGACTGTACGTTCAGTTTTTCTATTTGTTTTTAGAAAAGGGTTTGACTGATACAGGACTGATGTCAGGAAATTAGGGTGACACATCTGTTTTAGGGCAACAATTCGCCTTTCTATGTGGGTGCTTTGCTTCTGTGGAGAATAATAGATCAGGCTTCAACATCTGAGCAATTGCCTGGGTTTGTTATTTAGCTGTGCTGGTTTCTGTGTGTGAAATGTCCATTTTCCCACAGATTCAGCTTGTGGAGGCAGCTTTGGGGAAAGAAATTACTTCAGAGCTTTGAAGAAACAAAAGTGCAACTTTAACAAATTTCATCTTGGCCAAAAGCATTTAATACCAAGAATATTGTAAATGCTTTCTGCTGGAATTGCTCCCTCTGGGCTGCTAATCTGGGAGCAATTCAGGCATTTGCTTCTGACCTTACCCCCTTCCTGGAGATCCGAGCACTTTGCTCATGAGAGTGCAAGACAAGGGAAGGAGGGGCTGGCAGAGCTGTTGTTTTCCAAAGGAAATGAAGTAATGTCACTTTTGCTTGGAATTACAGCCTCTGCAATGTCTTCAGAAAAGATGACGCTCCTCAGAAAGGAAAAACAGCTGATGAGAGGTCCTTGACGGTGCCTTGGAGGTTTGCATGCTTTCTTCTCTGCCAGCAGTGCGGGCTGGCTGTAGCTTTATGTGAGTTGGTAGTTGGTAATTTTATCACTTTATCTGTTTGTTTTCTGATGGATGGCAAATACATCCCTTGGGATTAATTCATCAAGGTTACACCTGCAGGAGCAGGACACAGAGCTGTGAAATCCCCAGGACATGGGAAAGGTGGCCCTTAGTGTCCCTACAAACTGTGGCGTGTGATGTGGTCCCACTTTACCTTATCTTGCATAATCTGCATTTTCATATTATTCTTTGAGAGGATCCTGGCAGAGAGGGACTCAGGCTGCACACCCAGGCACCTGCATGGGCCTGCTGGATGGGTTTCCACCTGCAGGGCCCTGTTGTTCCTGCAGTGTTTTAAGTCATGAAAGTGTTTAAAAGCCTTTCAGCCTCGGCAGCGATGTGCAGACAGTGCCGAAGCCAGGGCTGGCCTCCTGCAAATGGCAGCTTTGGGAGCTCTCAGGAGTTTTTGGTATATTTGCAGCAGGTCCTTGCTTCTGCTGCAGCAATGTGCTCCTTGGGACTGTTCTGGAGGCTGGGACTCGCTGGGGAGAGCTTTTGTTCTGCTGGAGATAACCACACTGCTGTGCCCCCAGCCTATTTAAGTGATCAGCTGCCTTTTGTTGTTGTTATTTTCTCCTTTTTCTTCCCCCACATGGAAAGTTTCAGTGCTAGTGGAGCAAGGCGGTTTTATGTACTTGTTTTTTGGAGCTAATAAAAACTTCCAATATTCTTCTCCTGAGCCCACGGCAGCCAGGCAGCACGGTGCAGCTCCTGGAGGGGGCTGAGTGTGTGATGGTGCATCTGGGATGTTGGAGTTTGGATGTTTGGGTCTGTAAATTCTCAATTTGCTCCAGTTCCACCAGGTGTAATTTGCATTTTCAATGAGCCCTTGGCCTTTAATACAAAGCCTTTGCACACTCTGTGACCTGTGCAGCTCATCACTTGTGAAGGCTCAGGAAAGGTTAACAGAACTGTTTATCCATTTTTTTTTTCTCAATTTTTTACTTCTTCCTGCCTTTCCTGTTCTTGCCCAGCCACTCGGCCTATGGAGGAGAAAAAAAACACAACGGGTTTCCTTACAATATTGGTTTGAATGTTCTGGAAAACAGGAATCGTGAGTCATCGGTCCTAAATTAACGTTTGTGTGTGAGGCTGAAATGACATGCAAGAGATGGGTCACCTCTGCAGACAGGAAGAGTGTGGTAACATGCTCAGAGCTCTCAAGGCTACAGTTCAGCTCTTCCGTTTATAAAACTCTAATTGGGGAGGCTTGTAAACACCTCTGTGCACATTGGTCTCACTCTTGAATTGAGGGATTCACCCTGGGAACAGGTTTTAGAAACAAACACCCCTCTTCTGCGGCGTTTCCACTTTTAAAGTTTCTTTACGTGTCCTTGGAGCTTGCGGAGATGAGCAGTTTGCGGAGGAATTTGTTCAGCTAGGTTTCTTTGGCAAAGTCAAAGGCAAGCCACGGGGTTGAGATGAATTTCTGGATTTTGAGTCTTGAGGGTCTCATTCTGCCAACCTACTTGTTGGCATTAACTTGTTGGCATTAGTAAAAATGGACTTCTCTGCATCTCCTAGGAAATTTTTGTTGGTTGAAAGATTCTGGGGTTTCTTTTCTTTTTTTTCCCCTCCCTTCTTCCTTTCCATCTTTGCTGGACCTTGCCTTCCTCAAAGCAAACAGGCTGTTGTAAGTGGACCATCATCTTCTCCATTCCAGTCGCTCGGGCTGAGTGCTCCTTTAATCCTGGCTGGCAAAACCATCTGTGGAAATGTCCTCATCTGCACACGTGTGGGCCCAAAAGAGATTATTCCAGCCAGCCTTAATTGCCTCCCATGACGAGGAGGTCTGTGAGGGTCCCCTACGGATTTCTGCCCAAATGAAGGGATGTTTTGGCCAAGCGAGGTCTCTTTCACTAATTCAGTTCTCTCTTGACAGCTTTGCTCAGGTACTGTGTACTATTTTTAGGCACTGCTGGCTTCCGCTTTCTTTTTTCTTTTTGACAGAACAAAAATAGAAGAATATTTATGCACCATTTGGGTCCATCCTGAGGTGGTGGTGGTGTTTTTTGGGTTTTTTTGGTGGTTTTGGCTTTTGTTTTGTTTGTTTGTTTCTTTGTTTTCTAGAGCTTGATCTTTGTCATTTTGGTAATCAGCATTAACCTCAAGGGTGTTGATTTTATCAAGCCCTGGAGTTCTAATTGCTTGATATTGTCTAAGAAGCCAAAAAAAGCCCCAGAACCTACCTAGGTTAAAAACAAATATCCTAAGTCAGGATGAAATTCCTCCTTCAGTGAACTGTGGTTTAGAAAAATATTTCTCCACTACAATTTCTTTCAAGAGCTTGACCCTGGATTGTTAATCTTAAAAATATGCAGTGCAGATGAAGTTTTTCTTTTCTAGAGAGGGAAGAAATGCCATGTTTCTCAAAAGACCTCCCTAGAATTAAAGGGAAACAAAACCAAAACCCACAGTGGATGATAAATAGAGTACAGACTAATCTAGGAGCTACAAGAATTTCATGCCACCAGAATCAGCTTTATTTTGTTAATTTGCCTTTTTTTCCCCTTGCTGTCCCATTATTCTTGCTTCAGTTTGCTGTCTGTCAATGTACACATGCTAATGAGTGCTTTAATTCTGTGTGAGAACCTGCAGCCTTGGAAGTTGAAATGCTCCATGTTTGGCCTCTGCTCATGTGCCTTGTAGCCAGATTTCATCCAGGCTGCTCTGCTTGGGTGGGCTGAAACCCTCTGCTGAGCATTTGAGACAATCCGATTTCTGCTGTCTCAGAAACTGCTGCTGAGGTGCCGATTTCATACTTGCTGACCTGTGGTTGGATCCCTCTGGACAAGGAGCTCTGCCCAGCCTCCCAGCAGTGAGGAGTCCAGCCTCTCAGGAGCAGAGATGGTCACTTGCTCAGGCCATTAAAGGGACAGGAAAATGCCACTTTGGATGCTGGAGCTGGGCTTTGAGGGTTCGGCTGGATTACAGCTGAAACTGCCTCGGCTGCTTTGAGGTGGTGGAGGGGCAGGGTGTGCCACTGGCCGGCCACGTGCAAAGGACAGAGTTCTGCATCCAAAATGCAGTTTGTGGTGGGTGGCTTCAACCATCCAAGGAAAACCAGGCAGCTCTTGGTCAGGCCAGGGTGCCCTCCCTGCTTTGCCCGTGAATCCTCAGCCACTGCTGGCCACTGTTGGCAGCACAAATCCGCTTTCATCTCTCCTACTGCTCCTGTTTTGGTAATCTGCTCTTCCTAAATAAGCTTCCTATAATGATGTTTTTGCTCCCTAGCTCTGTGGAATGGGCAGCTCTCTTGAAACTGGAGGAGTAAGACAGGGGCTGCCTGCAGTCTCGGACACAGGGGTGGTGGTGAATAGGGCGTGTGGGATACCTGTGTGTCTTAAGTGGAGAAATGGAGCTGAAACCAGCCATGAGCAGACTGGCAGGAGGAGGGTGATCAGTAGAGAAAAACAAAAGGTTTTGAAGGCAGGGCATGAAATGGAGGAGAGCTGGCTGCCTTGGCGTGGCTGTGCATTTGGGGGAAGGAAGATACTGAGTTCCCAGTCCATGCTGGGACCAAGGTGGGGGCCTGGAGGGGCCCAAGGAGAGGTGTGTGGGGCACCTTGGGTAGGTCTGACCAGGGTCTGCAATCCCCAAAGACCTGCCAGCCACCAGGGCTTTGAAATGCTCTTCTTGGGGCTGACAAGGAGAGAGGTTTGAGCAATATTGTTTTGGTTTTTAATTAAAAATACCTGTGTTTCTGTAAATGCTTTTTTTAGGGGGGGTCAGTATTTGTTAAGGTTCTTGCTGATCGTGAAAATTGGAGGTGACTGATTTCTAGAGCATTTAATCTTCTACTGGCCAGGGCTAAGGCAGGAAGCAGGGCTTGTCCCAGCATTTGCCACTGGCAGTTTCCAGATTTTACCCTGTTAAACTGCACATAATTTCTATTTACTTCTTACAAAAGGATGAGGAAAATTCTGTGTATTTATCAAGGAGTTTTCTTCTCCAGTTTTATTTTCTCAGTTTCGAGAACTATTTTGCAGGACTGAGTTTCTGTGGAAGATTGTGCTGGGTTTTTAGTGGCTTACAAAGCAGAAATAATTTAACACCAGAATTGTGGTGTGGGACAGCAGGGGGTGGCTTGATGCTCTTGCCTTTGTGTGAGGATGTCAGGGGAATACGGTACCTGATGCCAAGCACTTGGCTATGAGAAGGTTGATGTATAACAGGAAAGAGTTAATTTCTAATTAAGGGGAAAACCTCGAGGGAAAGGGAAGAGAATTCCTATAATAGAACAAGTGGTGGAATTTCATCTCCTGCAAAAAACAGGCAACCAATAGAGAGGTAAAGAGGAGAGGTCAAAACATTGCAGCTGCAAATGGAAAAGCTGTGTTTGCTATTGAATCTTAGGTTAGAAGATGCCCTAAAAAAAAAAAAAAAAGAAAGAGAAACAGAAAAAGGGAACCTAAAATAATGTATTTTTCTTCCCATCTAGCTTGTGGCAGATCCCAGTTTGATTTCTGTGTGCACCTGCAGCCCAGTTCAGGCTGAGAAAGATCTGAGTAGGCAAAGGTGTGCTGGAATGGAAACATTAGGAAATTAGAATTTTTATATTATACAGAATTATTTGGAAGATTGGTTTCAAGTTTCTTAATGTGCAAATGCAGATCTGAATATATATGAGGTGTTGCACATCTATATTAACTGTTTCCACTATATTATTGCTGTTGGTAATGCTCAAGGCCTTGTTAAAATGGGATTTATTGCAATACTTGTTCATATATTTGTAGAAAAAAGGGCATGTGTATAATTGTCCATTTCAAAATGAAGCATCAAATGGCAGTTTCACGTTGGAGTGTTTGAAGGTTTTTCTGTGGTTCATTGGGGTTTTTTTCCCTCTGCTTAGAGCCCTGTGCAGCCCCTGCCTTTGTTCTCCTGGCTGGCTCACTCATTACTGTTTGCATCTCCGGGTTATAACAAAACAGTTGAATGCTGTGGTCATTCATCTCTGAAACCTTTAATGAGCTTATTGGGAAAGAACTATAAATATGTATCTTGTACTTCTCTTGTATCAGAGATGCTTCCTCAGGCCATGAATAATTAGGTTGGCCCACCTAAGCTAATTACAGACTGTCTCACTATTCAAAATACCCTCTGGGTAACATTGTTAGGACTCTCTTACCAGGGTTAATGGCTTCTCTGTAGCCTGAATATTACATTGGCCTTTACTACCTCGATCAAAAATGTGGTGTATGGGACCTTTTCCCATGCCAACTTGGGACCTGTTTTCTGCTAAAAGCATCATCTTTCCACCTCCTTGAATGATGATCTCAGAGGGACAGGGCAAAGCTTGTCTTGATCAAGATTTTTTGGAGTCCATCCATCGGCTCAGCAGCGCAACTGTAAATGCTTCTGTGAGAGTCTGTTGAGTGGCAAGGTGGGAGACAGCAAGTCCTAAGTGTCCCTGGTAAATCTGATTGTTTGTGCTTCTGCCATGATTACCTTTCAAATCTGTTCAGTGTTGTGTAGCAAAGTTAACTCACCCGCTTATCTCCAGGAAAACAAATGTACCAGTTATTGCCGACTAGAAAGTGCGAGCTGAGCTGTGTGTTTTCAGTGGGCTTGCTGTGATTTTGTTTTGACAGATTGAGCTGTGTTTCACTTTGCTTTCATTTTTCACCCTGTCAGAAGAATTTTTAGTGCATTTTTTTTTCCCTTCCACAGCCTCTTGCTGTCTGTATGGATCAGTGCACTGAAGCAGTGACTCTCTCTCCTCTGCATTGCTGGTTTGCAGCTTCTTGTGCCACAGAGCCCTGAGCTGAACCTTCCCCATGGGAAGCTCAGGTCAAACCTTGGCCATCACAGTGGGCAGCATCTTCTGCCATGGGCAGGATGTGCAGGAGAGCTGATAGGGGCAGGTGAGCCTCCAAGTGGGAATGTCTTAGGCAGTCTGAAAGTTTTCTTTATTTTTCACTTGACTTGTGCTGTGTTTCCCCTGACCCATCCCGAGGAGCAGCGTGCCTTGGGCTGGATCACCTCCTCTGCTTGGGGTCAGCTGTGCACAGTCCCTCTGCCTGGGTGTGGAGAGGATGTAGGACAGTCTGTTCCCAGCTGCACAGGGTGGTTTGCTGAAGTTGATGTGTGCAAGGATTTAGGGGTTCAACTTCCACTGCTGCCCTCAGCTGAGTGCCGCCCCTTCATGAGCCCCTCAGCAGTCACTGTGTTAATCTCAGGAGGTTTCATGCCCATGTTCTGAAGTGTCATGTTAGAGGAAAACTGCTGTGTAATAACCACAATAATTAGAAAATGGGAGAGTTCACACGAAGCTCACTTGGATACTGCCAGGCCTAAACTGAGCTGGTGCTGAGAGGTTTAGTGGTGAGTGAGTGACACTGATTGAAGCCAGGGGAAGCTGAAGTCAGGTTTAACTGTGCCATCTTCATGAGAGCAGTCTCTGAAGAGCCTCTGTAACAGAGCCCTGGGAGAATGGACTGTGATCAGTGGTGTAAATCTCTTGGTGATGCTGCAGTCCCTGCCCTGGGGACCCTCTGCTCCAAGGGGAGCAGCACAGGAACACGAGCTGCTGCCAGCACTGCGGTGTTTGTGCTGCTGGAAAACGAGACGCCAGATCCCTCCTGCACTGAGGACAGTCTCAGTGTAATAACCACGTTAGACACATCTTGGTTTCTTCTTTTTATTAGCAAAGGCCTTGTGTTTGTGCAGGGCATCCACATACAGCTTTCCCTCCCCAAGCTCTGGGTCCCTGCCGTGCTCCCCACAGGAGCAGGTAACGCTGGTTCCCGTGGGTCCATGCTGGGACTGCAGTGACACATTGCTCCCATGGCTCTCACTGCCTTGGGATGTATTCTCCAGGGACCAGATACTGCTGCTTTGCCTGCAAGGAGCTGAAATGATCATGATCATGTATCAAATTCTTAAGTACTTTCTTCTTTTTTCTCTTCTGAGCTTGGATTTCTTTTTTTGGCTGCAGTTTCCCTTGTTTTATGGGCTGTATGTGCCATTCTTGCCTGCTTAATACTTCATTTCTTGAGAAGTTCAGTCGCAATGCAGTGATCAGCAGGTCTGGCTTTACTGTGAATTCTTCCAAATTCTCTCTCAGTGTCTAGCAGTGTACTTAGGACAAGCAGAGATTTATTTGCATAACTGGTCAAACAGAGGTTAGTGTGAAATAAAATACACGCATGTGCTTCTCTTGGCCTCCCCTGATGTGAGGTCAAGGCTGGCTTATTTTTTTTTGAGTCCTCCCATTGTCAGAACCTCTCAGAGATCTGGGCTCTGGTCCACTTGCTGTCAGTAGTAGTTTACTTTGCTTCTCAGTAAACGGTCCAAGTTTGCAAACCTCCCCCAAGGCTATCGTATGACAGTATCCCTCACGTGATGGGTCTGGTAGCAGGAAAAAAAAATCTACATCTACTTTCTTGTAGTCCAAATATACAGCCCTTTCAATTATGTATGAGTGAAGTGCTCAAAGGATGCAAAACCTTTGAAGCTGGCTCAGGTGTCTCTTCCCCCCCCATTCTCCAGCATCCCCGGTGCTTTATCATAGGGGTAGGGTGAATTTGGCATTCACTGGATGAAACAGAGAGAGAGAATGATTTGGAGAAACCGAACCAGGGCTATACCAAGATAACATTTGTGGCTGTGGTGGTCCTTGAGGCACAGCCTCTGCCAGGTGGAGTGCTCTTTGGGGAAATACTGCCATGCACTTGTCCTCTTTTGGGACTCTTCCTGAAGCAATTACTGCTGCTGTCCCTTGAGATAGACCTGTGGAACGGGAGGACACATGTTCTGACAACCTCTGGCGTTCCTTCTTGGACAGAATGAAGCCTTGCAGCAATGCAGTTCAGTGCCTAAGTGATACAGAGCTCTCTGGATGGCTGTGGGCCAGTTCAGGTTTCACCTCAAGTCCTTACCCTGAGTTGAGCCCAGGCAATTTTCCTCTCAGATATCCCTAAAACTCAGGGCCCAATGTGTTGGTTACACCTGGATCTGCTGCATGAAGTGCTTTGGGCAGGGCCTGAGGACAGGCTGAAGGGAGCAACTCACCTCCTGGAAGGTCTCTCCCTTCAAAAGATGGATGATTATTGGCATGTGCCCCTCCTGCCCTTTCTGGTCCTCACCTGTCCCCATAAGTAGTAACCAGAACTGTCCTCAAGCATTGGGATGATGCTGGAGAAGGGACTTGCCAACTACATGCCAGGGCCAGTGTTCACATCCTCTGCAGTCAATGTGTCCACAGCTTTCCAGGCCCAAATCCCTCTGAGTCATTGTTTGAGAGATTTGTTACTGGAATTCCCTTCCCTGGCACTGGAGAGGGATCAGAGATGAAAGGAAGCTAGTGTTAACAGTGGAAAATGGCTTTTCCACTCCTTCCCTTTGAATGCAGAATGCTTCATTCCGCCTGGAGTATAGCTACAGGTGACATTTAAACAGTTTGTTGAAGCTGGAAGTGCTTAGGCAGGTAGCTTAAAAGAAATAAAGGCAGTGACTTGAGACAGTGAGATAGGAGACAGTGGCAGCAGGGTTGTAACTGACTTATTTATTGCAGCCTTGAGAGCAAGAAATATTACAGAGGACAAAATTCTTGTAATGTTTATATAAGACTGTAAGAAATTGATTACAGCTCAGGTATGTTTTGCTGCATGCTGCTGGGAGAAATCATAAAAGTCATGCAACAAGGTTTTGAACATCATGTTATTGCCGGTCTGCTCAAAAGCCCCATTTGCCACAATGAAAAGCTTTCATTTGTTCTTTTTTGCTAATTTCAGCTGTGTTGGCTTCCAGCTTCTGTGAGTTGCTGCTTGCAGGATTCAGCTCTTTCAGGCTGCAGTCCTCTGGGGGTGAATTGTTTCTTCTGTTCTCAGCCATTTAAAACAAACAAACAAAAAGCTCGGGATTTTGCGGAACTGTTTCCCCACAGATGTGTTTTCTTTTAGTTATTACTTGTAAGTTATTATTTGTAATTTGTATTATTTGTCCTCTTCTGTCATACTAAGAGCTATGGAAAGGCCTTCCTAATGTTCTCCCCGGTTTATGCCACCTAATTCCATTCTCCCACTGAACCATACAGGACTGGATGCACCAGCACGTGGTGCCCAGCTGCAGCTCTGGGAGAGGGCAGCTTTCCTGCAGCCTTCTGCCCTGGTGGGACCAAGCCCTTCACTTCATCGTTGTCCTGGAGGATGTTGGGGGTCCTCAGCAGTGGCTTGAACCCCTGGCCATCCCCTTCTTGCAGGTCCAGAGCCAGAATAAGTAATAGATCTTGTAAGGACTCATTTGGGGTTTGGCATTTATGATGCTGTACAGGCAGAAATTCATCTCTCCTCTCGCTGTCCTTCCACTTGCTCAAGGCAGTGTGTAATAAATCTCAGTGTCTCTGAGCATCCATAAGCCTCTGCTGGTAAATGAAGTTACTTTCACCTGCTTAGGTTCCGATATTCTTTCAGGGAATGTGCATTAAATTGTTTTTCAGGTGGATCTCCTCTAAATAAATGGCAGCCTGTGTCCCTTCAGGAACTGCAAGGAGCAGTAGAATGAAAGCCATAAAAATAAAATACATGTGTTGCTGGTGGACAGCAAGACTAAAGACTAAAACTGGCAATAAAAGAGACACAGGAGTGCTGTCCTCCTGCCTGCCCCCTCACAAGGTCCGTGGTCTCTGCAGGCCTGATGGAAGGTGTGGAGGGGCAGGCTGGGTTGCTCATGGTAGTGCTGAGTGATTTGGGGCTGGGATTTCCTAGCAGTTACCCTGGATTTGAGTTCATCCCTGAAAACTCACTGCACACAGTGCCTTGCATTCGTTTTTGTTGATAACTTGGAGCTGAGTGTAGATGCTGCTTTGGCCTTTTCTTGGCAGAGGTTTGTGTGCAGAACAGACAAGGTGGTTTGAGGTTATGGAGCCCACCTGCTGTTTGAGATGAGGGGAGGGTGTGTGGGGGGTTGAGTGTGCTGACAGACTGTTTCAGCACAGGTAAAACGGGTTAGGTCCAAACTTGTTAGTCAACAGCTGAGTCCATGTGTTGCTGCAGCTGTTCTCAGCACACCTCTGCCTATGTCCTCATGTTACTTCAAGGAGAAAAGTCTGATAAGCTGGACACGGGATTGCTGAGCTGCACAAAAGCAGCTCTAAAATTGTTAACCTGCTAATTTTAAACCATCGCATTACTCGTCACTGGCATCAATGAAAGCAGCACTTGCCACTTATCTCCTGGCATATGCCTGTGATTGAGAAGCAGAGAGAGGGATTTAAATTGTCATTTCTAGCTTCACTGATGATCTGACACTCTCTGAGCAATCATCCCACCAGATCTCAGAAGATGGAAGTGCAAATCCCACTCAGTCTGTTTGAACCAAGAAGGAAAGTCAATGGAAGCACGTCTGAAATAGCTGCAACCACGAGGAGAGGATTAAATAATACAGCCCTCAGACAAAAGGATTCAGTTGTGTTTATTTTGACATGAAAAGAATGGGGTTGAATGAGAACGTGTGGCATTGTTTTCAGCGTGTCCGGCATTTTGAGGGGTAGTGTTGTGTGAAAATGACGTGCAGTCTCTGGTTTCACAATCTTAGATATGATGATACTTTGTTTGAAACTTCTCAAACAGTGCAGGAAGTGCTTTTGGGAGGACTGAGATGTTACAAATGATTGTCTATGAAGCTGGATTTCATTTTGATACAAGAAAAAGTGTCTTGATATTTTTTGCTATTCTTTTTGCTTTTATTATTATTTTACTGTTAAGTGCTGAGAATCATTGAGCCTTCACTGACTAGAGGGAACTGTAAGACATTCAGTACATTTGATACTTCCTATGTACAAGATCCAAGCATGGATTTAAGTGCCTGGGTTCTCTCGTAAGGATCTTGATTCATGTAATGTAAAGTTAGAACAACAAAATTGGATTCAGATGCTCCCTTTTTTTGTTTCTTTTTCTTTTTTTTTTTGTCCCTGTTGCAGTTCTAAGCCAAACGATTTACTGTGGAATATAGTTGAACTGTTTGTTTTATCTCATAAAACAAACATGTCTTTGTTGCTCTTTTGGACCGATGTTTTCCTTAGCTTGCATTTGTGGCTTAGCTATACCCTTCCTTCCCACTTGGTCTTTTTAATTTTTCTCACACTATGCATGGATCTTGAGTTCGGCCTTTTCTGCTTGCTGATGAAATTATCTTTGCCATGACATAGGAGCCTGCTGCCTAGGCAGTGGAGGTACACTGATAAACCCTTTGCTTTTGTGTCAGAATTGGTGTTTTGTTTTGATACAGTATGTATCATTTCCCATTTGAAACCGCTGTTATTGTATGCTTGGAAAAACCCTCTTACTTGGCATTGGCAGAGGAAGCAGAGTTTAAAAAGAAAAAAAACCCTTTAATTTCATAAGCAGTATTTCAGGGTTCCTTTTGTTAACGTGCTACCTTTTGAACTCTGTAAGGCAGCATGCAGATCTAATCCACAGCAGCGTCACTGCGTTGGGCTGCACAAGTAAACACTTTAAATGGGAGGAAGCACCTGCGCATCGCTATTGTCTCTCTTCTCCCATTAGCCAAAGTCTCCGGGCTGACTCTGCTCCAGCCAAAGCCTCCAGGCAGTGGGAATCCACAGGCAGAGAGCAAACCTCCCTGCCCTGGGCTGGAGCAGTGGGAGCACCTCGGGGGGCAGCTGGCCATGGAGGGCAGCGTGGGGCTGCGTGTGGACGCCCGCACACGGGGCGGGTACCGGGCACTCGCCCATCGCCTCGGCAGCCTGGGATGCAGGGACCACAGGAGCCAGCAAGGTGGGTCTGGGCAAGGCATGCTCTGCCTGGGACTGCTGTGGGGCTGTGGAGGCTGATGGACCTTGAGAGCCACAGTGCTCTCATCGTAATTAATGCTCTGGAGTTATCGCTGTCGTCCCACTCATTGGGTCTGTGTAACCGGGTGCTTGACTTGATTGCTTTCCCATGGAGTTTGTGTTTTTACACCGTTCCTTATTGAGGAACTGGTGAAGTGTGTTATGGGCACTGATATAAGCTGTAGCAAGTTTACAACACAAGGTTTAAAGCTGAAAAAGCTGGTTTGAATAGAAGACCTCTAAAGGCTAAAAATCTCTTTAATTTACCCAAGACAGGTCGGGAAGTGATTTATCATGACCCAAAACTATCTGCAAACAGAAGTGCTGGTATAAAACTTCTTTTGAGCTAGGAAACCAAAACATTTAAAAGTTCATTGATTTGAAACTAAATTTGGGTAAATTCAACTTACAAAATACTGGGATGGCTCTTCTGTCTCCATTGCTGTGTTAATGTTGTGGTCTGCTTAGTGTGATATAGGAAATCTTGTTAGAGTAGCATCACTTCGGGATTTTTAGGTTTTCAGTCTCTGTGAGACATTTTATGGTGGTGTAGTACCTGGGGAGCTGGAACTATATCTTAATTTATCGAGTGTTCATTTACTGAAGTTTGAGATGCCTTTGATGAGATACTAGTAATTATTTTATTAATCCCTCTAATATAAGTTTCCATTTAGGAGAAATTGTCTTTGTGCCCTCTAGTGGAAAAACTATTTATTTGAAAGCTTCTAAATTGAGGGAAATTTTTGTAAAGAAAGGTGGAATGTGTGAGAAAAGACACAGAGGAGCAGAACAAGGCTGGAGAGATGAAGGGCTGCAAGAGGTGGACGTGCTCTGTGCTTCCTCTCCTTCAGTCCTCCCAACACTGTAACGGTGATGACATGCACAGACTTTGTCAAATAGAGAAGATATTATCCAATATTCACATCAGCTGGACTTGGTGAAATTATTCTAGGTGTAATTATGAGGAAAACCCATTCTCAGCAAGCTCTGAACACTGGTCAATCATTGGTGATTGCCATCGATGCTCCCCAGGGATGCGGTGGAGAGAGAGGAGCAAAGCAAAGCCCATTCCAGACCTTTAAAGGGAGGAGAAGGAAAGATGCAGAAAATGAAAGATCAAGGAATATGGAAACTGGTTCCTCAAAAAAGTTCCAGAGCACTTTGTTCACAGCAGAGAGGAGGATGGGATAAAAAAAAAAAAAAGCTGACTTAAAAATAAATGGGCGAATCTGTCCAACTTCCCTCTTTAATGGGGCAGCTCATTAATGTGCGAGGAGGGCTGCTGATGTGACTGAGGCTTAGAAGCTGGATTTGGATCATCTTGTTGAACAGCAGAACCAGCAGGGCACAGTGTGATGAGGAATAGGGAAGAGGAGGGGGCAGAGGTGGCTCTGAGGGAGCAGGAGCTGGATGACCAAGTGCAGCAGCCAGGGTGGTACTGGACGGGGCATGGCCAGCCCAAACACACCAACACTGTCCTGAGGTTTGAGGAAAAGACTCAAATCTCTCTCCGAGTCATCCTTACAGAAGCTTTGTGCGTAAGGCAGGGCTGGTAATCCCTTCCTGCCGCACCAAGGGGAGCCGGGCAGTGCAGCAGGAGAACGGTCACGGCTGCAAGGCTGGAGATGAACTACAGAGGTGGGAGGCTCAGCAAAGGAGGCTGGAGAGGGAATGCTGAAGGAGCTGTATTTAGAAATATAAGCCTGAGTGCAGGCAAATGTGTTGCATAAAAGATTTCTGTGAAAAGGATGATCATTAGCTCTTAGTTCCCACTGGAGAAAAATACCTTGATTTGCCTGAAAAAATATTCAAGGTGCAGATTGGGGAAGAATTTCTTACTAGGAGGTAATGAAGCAAGAGCAAAAGAAATTGTGAATCTGCTTGACTGGAGGATTTGCAGAGCAGTTACAGCAGTGTCTCTTGCTGATGGTGTGATTTCTCCCCCTCTGTTACCTTCTGTCCATCCACCCACTACACAGGGTCTATTTCACTCATTAACCCTCCAAGCTGGGCTTTTTATTTCTGTTGCTAGAGTTGGTTTCAGGGGCCAGGGGTCAAAACCAGTAGCAGTGTAGTAGGCTATTGCATGGCTTTGGGATATAAATTCTGCTCTCAGTGCAGTCATGAAAACTTCAAGCACGGATATAGATCACAAGAAGCTGCTGCTGTCCCATATATCTTCCCTTCTCTGTTTCTTTCTGGAGCTGCTCATTTGGGATGCTATGAGAGCAACAGATGTGAATGTGTCCCCACACCCCCCTCCCATCACTGTCATCCTCCCTTTCCTCGTACTGGACTGTCATTCTTGTTTATTTTGGTTTGAATTACAATTGCAAAAGCTCTTGCAGCGTTGTTTATGTGCTGTGTGTCGTGAGTCACTGTTTGTGTTTGCTGCAGTTCTCGCTGCCGATCCTTTCCCCCTGTCTCACACTTGCAGCCACCGTTCCCCTCCCGGTATTCTGCAGCCTCTTCTGTTCTGAGTTTACAATGCTCAGCACTCCTGTGAGTGCAGGGAAAAGCAAGCTGTCAGGGAAGATCCAGGATTAGCCTTTTTTTTTTTTCCCCCCTTGTTTTAGCTTTCTTCTGACATTTTGTAAGGGTCCTTGTTCAAATCAGAAGATTCCTTCCCTGAGATCTCTGTGTTCAATTAGTCTCTTATCATATTTCTACCAGGCAGTGAGATCAATACTGCGTTTTCTGGCTTGCAGATTTCAGGAATGGGGGGGAAAATCATGTTAAAAAGGACTTTTTTGAAGTTACTGAGATGCTCATGTGCAATTCCAGCACCTGCTGTCACAGTGGAGGTGTTAATTCCCTTCACGTGCATTGTCACTGGGGTGGAGACTGGCATTCTGCACAAGATTATAAGTTTGGACCAACAGGGGTTGACCACACTGGCCTCTGAGAGGGGCTGTGGGTCCTCTGGGTGGATGGGGAACAGACTCTCCCTGCCCTCGTGGCCTTGGGTGATCCCTTGTGCTTCTTCTTCTTGCTCCTGGTAAAGTGCCATCATTGCTAGCCAAGAAAATCCTACAGCTCCATGCCTGTGAAATCTGAATGGTAATGGCTCACAAGTAGATTTATCAAGGAGAAACAGACAAATTTTTTGTGTCAGCTTAATGGAGGTTCAGCTCACAGAGCTCCATGTGGGAGAATTAACGATGGGTCCCGAGTCCCAGGTTGTCCAGAAGCTCAGCAAATGTTTGGTTGTGAATCTGCTGTAAAATAGCTGCAAGCTTCCCATGCCTCAATTAGCAGCCTTGATAGAGAGCAGGCAGGTTTGCAGGTAAAAAATGTCCATTTTGACTCTTTAAGTGCTCTCAGGTGGCCCATGGAATGTAAATGTTTTACTCTATTTGTAATGCAAAACCTTTTAATTATCTCCAATTCATAAATCCCTAGTTTGGTACTTCACTGCTTGTAAGAAAATGCTCATCTTTTTTTGTGGGTAGTAATCAGTGTCAGAGGAAATGGGGAATAGATGGTATGTTTTAAATGGTGTCAGTTCCAGCAAAGAGAATGTATAATTTAAGTCACTTACATTTAATCATCCTTTAAACACTGAATTCCAGCCTCTGCTGCTTGTCTCCCAGGAAGCTGACAGCTTTTTAATGCCACTATGGCAACACTTGAAAGTTCCTTAAACTGCTCTAGGCTGAGATGTGGCTCTGTACCACATATATTGGTGCATCCAGAGCTGATTCTCTGAGCCTGGGTGCAGCTGGCTGCAGGGGTTGGTTGGGCTCTGCTTCACCCCCTCCCAGCCCCAGTTTTGGAAGTCTCAACTGTGTTACCTTTTTACAGAGCTGTAACATCTGTTGTAAGCACCACAGCAAATGTAACAGCTGCTGAGGGTGGGATTATGGATCTGGGGTCTGTGTATAACAGCTAAACATATTCTAGCAATTCAGCAGGTTGGAAAATAAACCAGATCAAGCTGTGTTCGTCATGCTCTGGGTCTGTGTGCTGGGGATGTTTCCTGATGGAGTGAAATCGTGCCTGGTTCAGCCTGGGTTCCAGTGCCTGCAAGTGTGAAGCTTTGACCTCATGTACTTCAGCATGGAAATAGGGCAATGTGAGATGCAGCAGGTCCTGACCCTGCCTGGGGAGCAGAGCAGCAGTGACCTCAGTGCTTGTGGCACCCCACCAGTTGTCACCATTGTGTGTGGGGCTGGTGACATGCAAACAAGACACTTGCTATTCACTTCAGTGACAATGCGTGTGATTTCAACCTGCACATGTATATGCATATATAAATACATGCACATAGATAAGGAAGACTGCAGGCACTTTTAAAAAGCAGCTGAGAAGCCCTGTTTGGGATCATGTGGGATTCTGGCCCCTGCTGCTCCCCTGGTCCCTGCCCCCACGGACAGTCTGGCCACAGATAAAATAATTTCATGCAATTCTTGCTCCCAGCAACTGGTTGATGGCATTAATGGGAGAATTTCACCCATAAAAATTAAATGTGGGCTGCTGGGGAGTGAGCCCCACAGCAGGGGTTAGGAGCAAAGGGTCAGTGAGTTGGGAATCGGTCGCCTTTATTTGCAATTGCCCGTTGAGATGGCATTAGGGCTGACTGACCATCCACGTGGGCAATAGGTAGCTTTTGTTGTGCCCAGTGGCCAAATGGCATAGTCTTAAATTAGAAGCTGCCACTTCTGCTTGGAATAAAACTCGCTTTTCCCTGCGCCTATGAAAATGGGAGCGTTTCGAGCCTGCTACGGAACGCGCACCGGATTTGCAAAGGAGCCCATTAGTGCTCGCAGAGGTTGAGAGCAGCGGGAAGGAACATCTTAATGAGGCAGGGTGAGGAGGTGACGTGAGGACACGGGGTGCTGGCAGGACACGGGGACACGGAGGGCTCGGAGGCACCTTCTGCTCTGGGGAGAACCCGGCTGTCGCTGCGGGAGCGGCAAACGCGGGGAGCGGGCGGCTCGGCGCTGCTGTCGCCCAGGGGAGGAGGAGGAGGTTTCCAATCCGCCTCTCCCAGAGTGTCCTGCAGCGTTGGAGGTGGTTCAAATGTGGATCAGGAGATGGTGGAGGAGCTTCGGTCCTTCCCTGCCCGCAGCCACCAAGTGAATCAGCCACAGAGGAGAGAGGAGCTGCTGCTGACCGTGTTTCCCTGGGGCTCAGGGGTCTCAGGTCAAGCAGGGTCGGAGGGTGGCAAGTTCAGCCTGAGCTGTGGGAAGGATTCTGCTCCCATGTGATAGCCCAGGAAATGGGTGGGAGAACAGCAAATAGGTGCCAGCCATGGTCTGAGTCCAGCACAGCCCCATGGGAGAAGCACAGGCTTCACTCAGGCTGCACCTGCTTGGAGCTTGGGCAGAACTGGGCCCTCTGACTTCCAAAAACCCTCTTAAAACACATAGGCTCAGCACCAGCCCAGGCGTGGGCTCCCCTGGGGCTCCTTCCTGGCAGTGCTGCCATGCCACATCTCTCTTTCCCACACCAAAGCCATCCTGGATGGGGACAAGAGACCCTCTGTGACCCTCTCTGGTGCCCTGGGAATGACCAATGTCTATCAGAGCACATCTCAGGTTTCTGCCTTGAAGGACCTGGTAGAGTTGTGGTTGAAAAATCTGTTGGAGGGGCACAGGGGTTTATTTTTTATTAGTATTCCTTAATTTTAGTAGAGCTTCTCTTCCTGGAGTGGCTCAGAGTTGGCAGGTGCAACCAAGATGCTGCATTGGCTTTCAGTGGCAGTTTCGTCTCAAAAATTGGGGGATTTGTAGGGTTTGGTGGAGAAGATCTTTCAGTGGAACATGGAGCCTTTTGTCTGTGCCTTTAGAGCTCTCCAGGTTGTATTTAATTTTTAATTTTATTATTTGAAAGATAGAGCACTCTGTAGTGACAGGAGGAACTAAAGGTATAATTGGGAGTTTGTTCTGTTCATGTCACCTTGCTTCACATCCTTGAAGGAGTGGTAGAAAGCACATAATTTCCTTGAATTTATTCACCACTCAGAATTACTCACAGCATAAATTTCTGAGGGGAAAAAACCAAGCAAACAACTTAGATGTTAATGTAATTTGTGAGATAAGCACACACACAAAAAAAAGGCATTTAGCTTACTTAGTGCCCACTCCCCCTGAGATTTAAAGCAACAGTAACTGTTGAAGGGTTCTTTACTCTAGGATTTTTCCAGTTTTGTAGTGTAAAGGCTCATTTTTCTTGTTTCCTGGGCAAAAAGATGATCTAAAAGCCTTTTCCTTAATAAAAGTGCGTGTTTCTTCTTTATCGCATGACTCCAGGAGCTGAGTTTTTTTAGGAAATCCATCAGATATGTGTGAAAATCATCAGTGTTGGCAGCATTTGAAGTCGTTAAGGACAAGTTCAGTGCTGTATTTGCTCAGAACTGAGTGCATTGGGACCAGGGAGGTTGCAGCAGTCTGGCATGCTGAGCAGCCTGGCTGTTTGAAAGCTCCTGCTACAAGTGCCTACGATTATATTTTGAAGTTTATTTTCTGCGGCGCTGGATAAAACTTTGTTCGCTGCACTCTTTGACTTTAAAAGGCAAAAACCTTGGAGAAGTGCAAGTAGCTTCTTCAGGGAAACATGGATTTTGCTCTTGGCAAGATGTTGATGTCAAAGCTGTAAGTGGAGGTGTGCTCTGCACCTTTGCTGTTCAGGTGCTTGGAGGTTCCTCATTTTCCTGTCTCCAGGGACTGTCCAGTTGGGTGTTTTGAGCTGTACTGTGGTTCCAAAAGCAAGTCCTTGTGCAGGAAGAGGCCAAAACCATTCTGATGGTGACTGGTGTGGCCTCTCAGGCTGCTTTGCTGGTGTGTGTACAGGGAGACTCAGTTTCAGCTGAACGTTTTCGAATTTATAATTTTATGAGCTGGACATTGACGTCTCCGTGCTTCATGGTAAAGCATGAGGCTGCCAGGTCCATTCCTGTTATCACCAGATCCCCCATGCTCAACATCACTTCCCAGGTGTGCTCTGTGGTACATTTTGGAGTAAAGTGAGCCAGTCTGGTACCACAGCTCCTGTGAGAACCAGGGGAGACCTGAAGAAAGATGAGGGCAGGATGACACCTGTGTCAGCTGTGCTCATGCTGACAGCTTTGTCTGGGTCCCAGGCACTGGAAATACTGGACTGGAGTTCTCTCCTTTCAGTGTGGCTCAGCTGCTTGTACTCCCCCCAAGACCCAGCTCAATTAAAAGGGCATTTTAACAGATTGGGAAGACCTGGGGAAATGGTCATGCAGGAAATAGGAAATTTACAAGGCAGATCTGCTAAAATGGGCATTTGTGTGTCTGGACATGCACGTCAGCATGGCAGCTCAGCCCCAGCTGGCTGGGGGGATGTCAGGCACTGCACAGGCTCTCAGGGGAGCCCTGGTCCCCATCCCGGCTGTCTGGCCAGTTTGGCACCGGTGTCTCACGTGGATAGTACATTTATGAAAAGCTGGCTGGTTTAGGATTTCCACCTGAGGTGTAACATGGACGTGTTGTGGGGATCTTGCCATGCCATGGGCACAGTGATCCCTCCAGCTGGGAGAGCAGCGGCTGTTCAGCCAACTGTGGGTTTTAGTGCTGGAGTGAGGATGACATAAGGAGGGTGTATGGAAACTGGATCAGATTCTGATGCAAGATTTCTGGCAACTTTCAACTCTAGGGAAGCAGTAGTCCCTGAAATCAAATGTGCACTTCCAGCTGTGCGGAAGCAGCCTGCCTTTTTCATCCTTCTGCCCGTTTTCCTTTCTGATCTGTAAGGTTTCACATCCCAACTCCAGCAGCTTTGGTTCTGTCGTTGGCACTGTTTGGATACTAGAGGAGACTTTTTTTGGCAGTCACTTGGGAGCTGTTCCCTGTTTGCCTGAGTTGTGGGTTTACAGTGATGCAAGCAACGTGATACTATTTAGCAGCTCTAATAGAGGTCAAGGTCCTGTTGTCTTAGGTATTGTAAAAATGCCTTGTAAAAGGCTGTCCATTATCCAAATGGGCTACAGGGAAGGCAAGCAAAAGAAGGAATAAACCAGGCCCTCACAGCTGCTCCTTATAGATGTGAAGCTGAGGCACAACCAAACATGCAGGTGTTTTGTCAGCACCTGAAATGGGACCAGATCTCCTGAGTTCTGCCCCAAAGGAATTTTTTTCATAGGGGCTGGTTCAGAGTTAGTTGCTGAAACAAGCTCAGGCTGCGTGTGCTTTGCTCATTGCTTTATCCCCTTTTGAGTTGAAATGCTTTGAAACGGATCCTGGATAAAGCTCATCCATCCACTGCTGGGACATTCCTAATCTACTTTCAGGGAAGCTTTTTTCCCCCCTGAAACCTGGCCAGGGAGGCAGTGGGAGCATGCTCAGTGTCCCAGGTATGAAGCAGAGGAGCGCCTGCGGCCGCACCCTCTGCCAGCAGCTCATCTGTGTCTGCCTGGGGATCCCAAAACAGAGGCAGGGAGCGAGAGACGGCAGCAGGTAAGGAATGCTGAGCTTGCACGGCATAACTGAACCCTGGGCAGGTTTTGTCTTCTCCCTAAGATGCAAGGAAGAGGCTTGAGTGAGTGAGTCTGGAAAGAGTTTCCAAAGGTGCATCCTCCAGGTGGCTGCTGTAGCTCTTTGTTTGCTCTTTCTCCCCATCCTTTGGAGCCACAATGAGAGCTGAGGCTATTGGGTTTCTCTCTGATGAAATTCCTGCTCTGTGGGCTGTCAGGGCAGAGCTTGGCTCGTGTCTGCATACTCGATGCCATTGTCAGCTTTGGCTCCAGCTTATATTTTTGGAAATTAGGTTTACAAGCTGCAAGTTTTATCAAAAAAATCTGTTGGATATTTTTTCTGTCTTTTAAGAGAAAAAATACTTCTCAATTTCTTGCTTCTCTGAAAATAGTAAAACTCTTGCCCTGGCTGCCAGAAAGGGCGGTGCTCTGATCCTGTCCTAGTGTAGCTAAGAACTTGTGTGTGTTCTTTGCTGCATTGAAAGCCTAAATATTTATGTTACAGTTCTGGTTCCTTGCCATGATTTTTACTTATAGATCATTGTGGTTATAGTTCCTAAATGACTTGAGCTCTAATAAATAGTTTATTCTGTTTCATATCAACAAGCCAAAATAATAATTGATCTTTCAGGATATAAACTCTTTTTATTACTTGAGGTATTGTTTGCTTTTACGGGTTCAAGTTGTTTACAAGGAATTGTTTTTATGCAATATATTGTTCACTTGTGTACTCTGAAAGAATAACAATAAAACGTTATTGTGCTCCTGATTTCCCTTTGAAAAGGCAAAGCAACCCTCCAAGCATGGTTGCTTTCCTGCTGTAATGGTTCTGCGCTCTTTACCATTGTGTTCCTTAAATAAAAAGCACAAGATGATCCTGCCGCACAGAAACACAACAATTGTTTCTGTAAACAGTGCGTGCTCTGGTATCTGTAGCAAGTAACTAGTTTCTTGTTTATTATTTTATCTTCTTAATGAGAAATCAAGTCGCTGATACTTCCTTGTTTTTTTGGAACTAATTGTTCCGTGGTTTTAAAAAGCACTTCGTATAATTGGGAGTCATTAACTTCTGATACAATGTGATGTAAATGGAGGAAGTCCGTATCTGGAGGGCTCTCATGGCTCAGATCATCCCAGCAAGGAGTGCTCTGGCTGTGCCTTCAGTGAATTCCTTAAATTCAAAGCTGGTGCAGGGACCAGTCTGTCCATGGGCATTGGGTAAGGCTCATGAAATTGGGAAAACCTGCAGCTCCAAAGCTAAGCATGGTCTCAAAAACCTGAGAGAACCCAGCCATAACTTGTTCTCTGTTACTGGCTTGTACCTGGAGATCCTCACGGGGCAGTGGTGGGGGAGATTTTCTGTGCTTTGAGGGGCTGGTGATAAATGTCAGTCCCCACCCCCAGTCATTTTGTTGGGCAATGCAAACCATTCCCAATCGACGGATGGGGAAGGGCAAGGTCGGCATTTACAGCCCTGACTGCAGCCGCAGGGGAGTGATCCTGCAGGCGCAGAGAACTCCTGTGGGATGAGCTTGTTGGGACAACTTCCCTGGAACTTGGAGCGACCAGAGGCTGGCCAGCCAAGGGCCCATCTCTGGGGAGAGGAGGGGACATACCCAGCAGCTGCCACATTCTGAGTAAAGGCTGTCAATCCTTCTGGAACTCTTACAGATGCTGGGAAGTGCTGTAGGTGCTTGAGCTGCAGCTGGACAGGCAGGATGCAAGGGGCTGAGGAGAGGGCTGGCTGCTGAGCTGTGGTAGTGCTGCCTGCCCCTTGCCTGGGAAGGAATGTGGCAGGAAAAATGTTTTTCTTCATCAGGCGGAAGGAGTTGATTTTTTTTCACGTCCAAATTGTACTACTGGGTATGCTGCTCAGTTTGGTAAGTGTTACCCCAGCCTAGAAATACTGACTACTATCACTGGCTGGTGTGCTCAGTGGTCTTTCCAGCAGCAGCTTTGTCACTGGTGACAAAATGTGTTGGTGACAAAAACACCTGAGGAGGGCATGGGCTGGTTTCCCTGTGAGGACCCCTGGATACTCTCTCTGCTGTTCCCTGCTGCAGCATTGCTGGCAGCTCTCCTGAGTCCCTGTGCTCATCTGTCGGTGGGAAAGCCAACACAATTCAGGGCAAACTTTGGGTTGTCTCATCATCCATCCTAATTATTAAGACAGAATGTTTCTTTTTTCTTTTTTTCTCCTTTTCTGTCTTGAAGTAAGGCTGTTGGAGCCCAGAGGCTTTGCATTCCCTCTGTAGAATCTTCCACCAGCAAAGCTTGAGGGATGTGTCCCTACTGTATAACACTCTCAGATCACTTGCAGAAAACAGAGATTACAAACCTCCCTGCTATGTTTTACATGCCCACAGCTTGAAACCTTCAAGCCTGGAAGGTGAGCTGCCCAGCTCCTGTCTTCCAGAGAGAGCCTTTGACAAGAGAAAGCTGCTGTCTCTTGCTGCTTCCTATCTCCCGAGGCATTTTCCATCTCCAAAACTGTTTGTGAATGAGTTTAATGGTAAAACCAAGCCTGGCAAGAAGTGGCCTTCCAAAACTGTGCATTTTCTGTCCTCTGATCTTGCTGCCTTTTGTCTCTGGGCTGTTCTGACCTATTCATGTCAAGAGAGCAAAGAACCTGTGAGACTCTGATAAATTTGTACAGCTTCTGCATAGTCTAGGAGAAGGTTTAATTTGATCTGACATTTACTAATCTGCTAAGACTTTCAGCGATTTGTTTGCATACCAAGTTGAATTTTATATCCCATAGAGAAATGGGCAAACATATTGAAATGGTAACAACAGCAAGTGTATGAAGCCAAAAATTTGTATCGATGCACTTGAAAATTCCTTTCTGCTTTCTTTTTATGGGGATTTATTCTTCTTGCTAATTGTCAGGTTGCTATTTTCATTCACCTGGTGAAGTGCTGGCAGAGTCTTAGCTGTGAATTATGTGAGGCGTTTTGTTTGGTTTATTCTTGCATTGCATTCATATTTTCCTAAGGCTGTTGCCTTAACACACTGCTTGTAAAAATGATTCCAAATATCAGATCATTTTTCTACCCACCACATGTGACTGATCTGACAGCAGCTTGTGTATCGATATTCTTGAATTTATGTCCTTAAATGGCTCTCACGCTACAGTGGGAAATTCCTTGATTATTTATGTGTTTCTCACACTTTGTGAATAAATTAGTGAAACAGTGAAATTCTCCAGTGTGGTTTTTTTTGTGTTGTGTTGGTTTGTGTGTTGTTGGTTGGTGGGTTTTTGCCCCCCCTCTCAACTTCTTTTAATTTTCTATTACTTCTTTTATATATTTTAGGATACCCTGATTAGGTGCTAGTAGAAAAAAGTTGTGTTTAGATCTGGAATCTGTATTCAATGAAGTCACACTAGGAGTTTATTTGAATCCCTGGATTAGAAAAAATAATTTCACAGTTGTAATTGTTGTAGCTGAAGCTCAGAGGATGGTGGTCCCTTTATTGTAAATACTGTTCCCTTACAAAAATCCATAGTGGCGGCATAAATGTGGTGTGGGAAGTTTATGCATAAGAAAAATCAGCTGCCCTTTAAAGGAAAAAAAAAATGAAACTCCAAACCAAGAACATGCACCCTGTCCTTACACTGCTAATTTTGACTCCAAGCCTGAGCAATGTGTTGCCTGCCATAAAGCAAAGCATAGTGATAGATCTGACTGTAAAGATTCCTGAGCATGGGACACCTCGGGTGCTCATGTGGATTATAGATTTGTTTTCTTGTTGTGAGAACTCTGTTCTGAAGTTGAAACATTGGATTAAGGTTTGCAGGACTGTGTTTGAGGTTTGTGGGGGGATGCAGCCCCACTGGGGGTACTGCAGTGCCTGTGATCCCCCTCACCAAGGTCTCTGCTGTCACTGCTCCAGTGACTTTGGTGCTCCCTCCAAGGAAAACCCAAATCAGTACCCAGTGTGTGACCTTATGTTACGTAAGCTGCTATTGCCCAATTTCTATCTCTCTTTCCTTCCTTGCAAACCCTCCAGCTCCTTGCTGGATGGAGCACAGTGGGGAGTCTGTTCCCAGCTGGGATGAGGTGATGGTACCTGCAAGGACATATTCACCTCCACCAGGACAAATAGAAACAGCTTCATGCCACTCTGCTTTCCTAACTCCAGTAAAATCCCCTTTCTGTGGGGAAAGGGCTCCAGACAGCACCGGGGCCTTGTAGCAAGTCATCAGTGTCCTTGTTTCATTTCCTCAGATTGTATTTCATTAACCTTTTACCTTGCTTGCTCACTGCAAACTAATTTCTGACAAGCACACGAGAACTTGGGGCTTCTGGCCTCCTGCACCCTGCTGTGCACACCATCAATGCACTTCACCTTTCCAGAGAGTGCTTGGAAGTGCTGGCTGAGCTCCTCTGTGTCCTCCTCCTCACCTGTTGCAGCAGCCCTGCCCAGAGCCAGGGAGGGACTCCTGCTTTAAAACGCTGGGGGATGTTTTCCAGCCTAGTAAACCCAACAGCAATTGGGAACGTGATCCTTCTTTCTGGAATTAGTAAAATGTTAATTAGCTGCCGGTGTGTTTGGCTTGGTTTAAAAACTAAAATTTGTTGACAGCTTAAAGCTGTGTAGCACTTCTTTTTTTTTTTTTTCCTCATCCTGAGTAAGTTGGCAGAAGGTCTGGGAAGCTCACCAACCATATTACTCAGGTTTTGGTATCAGCCTATTAATTACACACTTGGAGCTTTACAATTTGTGTTAAGCAATTCTTTTGATAATAATCAGAGGGATTCTGGGTTGAGAGATGAATTTATCATGTCTGGATTCTTTCCTAGGGTTTAAAAATTAATACCAAGTTTTGAAGACAAAAGCTTTCATAGAAAGGCAGCTTGATTTTTAGAGGGACTTGTAATAACTAACAGGATACTCATATCTTTTTTTAACATGTCGGAAAATTCTGAGCCACTCTTGACAGTAAATCCTCATTCTTCATTATGATTTTTGCTATGTATAAATCATACTTTAAAAAAAACCTACTACTTTTTATTTTCTCTTCTCCCAAAGAGAGATTAATTGTCCATTTTGTCAAATGCTGTGAAAATGGGTAGGAAAGGCAGCTCTGAGTAGAAGTCTCTGCTCTTACCAGTGGTTCTGGTGGCTGTCCAGAGTAGAGGGGAGAAGTTTGTCTGTTTGTTTTGGGGGAGCACAGCCTACCTTTGCCCCAGTGCTGTGTAATTGTGAGTGTGGCATTAGTGGGGAGTGATGCTGAAAGCCAGGGTGCCCCGCAGTCAGGTGGAGCAGGCTTTGCAAGACTGTCTCGCAAAGCCAGTGCCAGTAAATATATTTAAATACATTAATTGTCAATATTTTGGACTGTAAATGCGAAAAGATGGTGAAGTAAAGAGGACTCCCCTAATTTCAGCTGCTGCTGCTCTTTAGTCTTATCATCCCTGAAACACACTCCTCCCTTTAACTCCTCCTATTTTGCGGGGCTGTGGCACATCCACAGAGTGCAGAGGCATCAGCAGGGAACTGGTTGACATAGCAAAGACTCTTTACCTCCCTTTCACTTTTTCCTCATCTCCTTTTTTTTTTTTTCAAATTACCTGGCCAGTGTACTACAGAGTCTGATTCTAAAAGCCTTAAAAATGCTGGTTCAGGCCAAATCACTTTTATATGCCAAGGTTAAGTATGATGTAGGTTTTAAATGTGTCAGAAGAAGCTTATAAAGCGTGCATAGCTTGCTTTATGTCTTCAAATATTTGACATATGCAAAAAAAAAGTCACTCTTTGCTCACTGAGATGCTTTTAAAAGAAGTTAAAAAAGAGAGATTCTTCAGTTGCTTTTGCCATGTTAGATGTTGCCTCATTAATTAAACTTGATATTCATCATTAGGCAGTACAGTTGGCAAAGTTCATCCACACTTCACCAGGGCAGGATGGACCTGGGCAATTGATGGCAAAGTGGAGTTGCTTATGGTCTGTGGAGAAGGCCTTATGCAAAGCACGAGTTTTTCATATGAAATATGATTTTATTATCCTGACCAGGAGGCTGGCTGTTTAAAAGGCCAAGAGCATCACAGGGGTCTTAGTTCTCATGCCCAGAGATCATTGTCGAGGGATTTAGCATCTTTGTTAACTGTTTGCTGAACAAAGGTGATTTTAATGCTCTATATTAAGATAGGCTTTCACTGCCAACTGGTACAGCTGGGTGAGTGATCTGGGACATGTCATTGTCTGTTATTATGGAAAGTCTCTTTTAACATCTCTTACTCTTTCTTTCTATACAGTAGTACCTTCTTTTGTGTTCTTTTTGTTCAAGCAATTGGGAGATTATGTTCTTATTAGTCCACTCTTAAATAGCTACAGATTAAAAAAGGCTTTTTTATTAAAGCTCTGTTGTAATTTTGCAAGTAATACGCTGTCAGGAAATCGAATACGCTTTTTTTTTTGACCAGAGTGGATAATTAACCACTGAAGCAATTTATCAAACGTTACCCAGTGGGTGCCATGGAAGGCATTAAGTCAAGGATTGATGTATAGGGAAATGCTCCAGTTAAAGCAGAAGCCAGGGAGGAATTGATTGATATGATGTGGCCTGTGTTATGTGGGGATATGGGAATAGATCATCTTGGGATCCCTCGAGGCTATAAATCCATATGAATCTGTTACCTATAAACACTGATAGGAGATTAGATCTGGGCGTGTAAAATGTCTTTAATTTCTCTGAGTGACGGTGGTGCTGTATTGAGGCATTGTCCTGGTCCCAGCACGGTGTCACCTTGTGAATTAGTGGGGTGATTTAATGAGCACTCGGGGGTTGTGCCTCTGTGTGTGCCTGCCAAAGTGAGCCTGGCTTAGCTGGAGAGAGGGGAGATCAGGTGCTCAGAGACCAGGATGTCACTGCAGAGGAGATTTCACAGGGAGAACTGCCCTCCTCCACTGTTGGCAAAACCCCCCTCCAAACTGAAATGATGAAGATGAAGACCTGCTTGTTTTAGCCTTTTTTTTTTCTAAAGAAAAGTGTCAATGTTGAGGAATTATATATATATATAAAGACTAAATGGATTTTTTTCTCTGTGCTTTTTTTTTTTTGTTGAATGCATTTACTTGCTCACTTCCCTGAACAGGAGAAAACCTTGGAGGCTTTCAGGTTTTAATAACCCCTGGCTTTGAATTCCATCCACTTCTGGTTGCAAAATGAATCCCCCATTTTACAGCTGAGTAACTTTGGGAAGTGTTAGAAACCTGCGACCCGATTCGCCCTTCAGCGTCAGGACACCCCACATGTTCTGTAGGATTACTGGGAGCGTGCTTAAGAAAATGTTTTTCTATTTGGGCTTCTCTGCTAGTCATTGGATTCATACTAATGGCTATCTTTACTTTGTATTAGCATTTATATAATCACAGATTTATTTGAGCTGCAGCCTGTTTTGAAAGCAATTGCTGGCTGAGTGATGGTGTAGCTGTGGTTGGTGCAGGAAGAGCCTGCCCATGAATACTAAAGGCTCATGGAGTAGTGTTTTGTGTATTGTGGCCTAATGGAAGGGCTGCTTTGATCCAAACACTTTGTTATTAAGTGTGGAGAGGGCATGTATAATTGAATGAGGAAGTGACAACTTAGTCATGGATTTTAGGATCAAGGTGCTTAGATGTAAAAACAGATTTAAAAAAGCCCAGAGTTGGTTGTTTACATGGGGGTTTATTGTGAGGGGTTTGTTTTCCAGCAGTGGCTTTATATTTATTTCTTCCCTCTTCCTGCAGCTCAGTGTTGATGGGACTCTGCATGTCTCAGTCCTCCCCATGGAATGCAGAAGCTGAGATTTGGGTTCTGTCCCTGCTGCAGTCAGGGCTGTCCCCCTCCCTCTGGTGGGATTTGGGTTCTGTCCCTGCTACAGCTGGGGCTGTCCCCCTCGCTCTGGTGGGATTTGGGTTCTGTCCCTGCTGCAGTCGGGGCTGTCCCCCTCCCTCTGGTGGGATTTGGGTTCTGTCCCTGCTGCAGCCGGGGCTGTCCCCCTCGCTCTGGGCACTGCCCCGTGCTCTGCACATGAGAAATGCTGCTGGAGCCTCAGGGAACCCAGCTCTGCTTTCATAAAGCCAGGGCAGCAGAGTTGCCCTTAACTGGACTGTTAGCAGTGATGAAAAACCTTCCCCTTTGTTTTTTTTTTAGGCCCCATTTCCTGGGGTTTCAGCTGCCCCCTGTCCAGGCAGAGTGATGCAGTCTGGCAGAGGGAGCAGGGATGGGGGAAGCAGGGTGATGCAGAGAGCCTCCAGTGCTGGGTATCTGCTGCAGTCTCTCCATCAGGTCCCACAAACAGGTCTGCACCCTGTCTTTGAGACAGCAATTTTCTTGACCAATGGATTCAAAGGTCTATCTGTCTCTGCTTTATTATTGCTATTTATTGCCTCAGTGTTTGTTTGGCAGAAGGTTTTTGTGTTTAATACCAGCCCTGCTGCCCATTGCCAGGAAATTTAGAACCTGTGAGTGATTTCAAAGGCCATCTGACTCCAAAGCTTCCAGCAGGATTTATGTTTCTGCTGGTGCAGAGTTACAGTGTCATAAGCTTTTTATTTGTTCTTATTATATCATGGGCATCTGCAGACTGTTGAGTCCAGTTTTCTTCAGCTGTTTATGTGCAAATACCTCTCTGATCTTGTGAAAGGAGGTCATTCATTATTTCCACTGACTGCTGCTCCAAGGAAAAGTGCCCCCCCCAATAAGTCATTAAAAGAAAATGGAATTAGTTGTGCCAAAACTGATGGTTACAAAATACATATGACTCCACTGTTTGTATGAAGGCTGAAAAAAGCTCTTGGTTATTTGGAGTATACTCCTGATTCAATGTCTGATCAGGTTTTATTCTGGTAAATCTGCCTTGCTGTCTGCAGTTCAGCTGGCAATGGAACCTGGGCTGTGCTGCCAGGGCTGCAGTGGGATCCCTGAAAGGCTTAATTTCATTTCAAATTGTTGTAAACAATCATTTATTAAACTCCTGCTCTGTTTCCTGCCAGGCCAAAACAGTAGCAAGTTCCCTTCCAAGATTAGTTCTAAAATTTTGACTTTTGGTGGAATCCAAAAGTTGCAGTGTGCAAGACTTGGGGTCTGGTCCTTTTGTTTGCAAATGACTTAAAAATTCTGAGTCAGGGCTCACTGTTTAAACCCATTTCTGTCTGTTTTCAAAGTAAATGTGTTTATTAATGCTGAGTGATTTGAACAGCTGCCAAATGTAACAGAATAACTAGGTTTAGGTTTTTTCAGTGCTTTTCTGGAGATCTTAATTTTTTTACTTTCTGATATTTCTTTTCTTCTTTCTTCCCTAAAAAAAGAATGTTTTGCTGACTGACGTGATATGTAATCCCTCAGGGGAAAAGAGAGACGTTTTCTAGGTATTGGTGTGGTGCCTGTGTGGGGGTATGTGGTGGGCGCTGGGTCACTGTGAGATGAAGCAATGCAGTCATGACATGACCAAGCCTGACCCTTTATTTCTGCTTAAAGCTTTAGTACCTTCTGTCTAAGGATACGATGCATCCAAATAAAGCACATTTTTGTACCGCTGGTAAAAGGTCTGTAACAGAGTTCAGATCACTGAGTGATAAAAATCCACTTTTACTCTTCCCCCAAGTTGTAGCCACGTCTTTCAAATATCATCTGGAGGTGTTGTCATTATCTGTAACTGCGTGTTGTGCCTTGGAGAGGCAACAGAGATTTGTGTGGGAAAGCAATATCCTATACAAGTTTATATAGCTGAATGATTCTTTTAGCTTTTGCTAATGCTTCTGCAGAAAAGATGGATATAACTCCCGAGCCCTGGGCTGACAGCACTGTTGGACTGTGTGCCACACTGGCAGTGTAATCTGTCTTCCCAGCGTTTCATCTAGCGTACATTTGCTTATCCAAATATTACTTTGTTATTTTTATAGCTGTCACTTGCAATTCAGCTCAGAATAGCAAATGTCAGAAAAGAGTTACAAACAGCACCAGCATTTTTTGTGGTGTATTTGTTTGATGGCTCCTCCGTGGAACTATTCGAAAGGGGAAGTATGGAACAGTGGAATAATTTTGTGAGGGCAGTCAAGGATTTCTGGTTTTTTCATCCTAGGCATCCCTAGCAGGTAGCAAAGATGACAAGTCTTGTCCTGCAGAGCTCCATTTTTGTCTCTTGATCTGTGTTTTTACCCTGGTATCGATCCTTCTTTGTACAAGGATTTCCAGCATGGCAGGGATGGAGGGGAGCCTCTGTTGAGCTCAGCTCCAGCTGGTCTGGAGGCACAGTCACAACCTGCTCTGATATTCTGAGGCAGCAGTCCAAGCAGTTCTCCAGTGTGGCCTTAAGGCAGCATTCCTAGAAATCTCTCTTCTGGATCCTTTGCCAAATGTTTCAGATAGGACTTTTTGAAAAATAATCTATATTATCTTTGTAAGGGAAGGTAGTTGTTCTGTAATGCGTATTTCTCCTGTAGTTATCTTGCTCCCTGAGAAGGTTCTCTTGAAAATGAGCCCTGCTGTGCTTCACTGCTAGAATGATGTCATCTGGAAGCTTATCTGTGAATTTTGGACATGTTCTTGTTGTTGGAAAGAGTACTGGTGTTGATTCAGATGTACTGCTGGTGTTTTCTAGTCAGATTGAAAAGGAGCACTGTGTTATCAATCGATGCTCCATGTTCTGCTGTGAGTAGTTGTGTGGTAATGATTTGTAGTGTGTAACTGCACATCTTAGCATGGATGCAGATATGTAATGCTAATTCTTGAACACAGCGAGGTGTTTCTTTTAAAATCAGCATTATTTCAGTTTTCTGTCAGGCACTGGAATAGTTAGAGGATCTTGCATGTTTTCCTTGAGGTCAGTGGACTGTTGGGATGGCATTTGGGTGTTTGAAGCTGGGAAGAAATTTAATCAAATCTTCAGGAATCCTTCATTTCCAGTGAGGACCTGTTGGGGAAACAGGGTGGTCTGGTGGGAGGGAAACTCCAGGCATTTACTCCAAGGTGATCGTAGCAGGTTGTCCCTGTGAAAGGAGGATAATGGTAGCAGCTGATTTCTTTGAGCTTTGCTTGAGAAATGGCTATTTCCATAGGCCTACAAAAAGAAAGTTTTGTTCTCATTGTTGCCATTGCTATGAAAGGTGTTTTGATGCTGTTGCTCCATTTCTGGGCTCATCCAAAAGGACCATCCAAAAGCAAAAGTTTCCAGCTTGGTTGTGTGATTTGTACACCCAGTGGTGCCATCCCAAGGTCAGGAGCTGGGGTAGTCACGAGATGGTCTTTGTCCCTGGGGCTGTAGGGAAGGTCTCTGGGGAACCTGAGACTAATTTCACCCCTTTTGTTATTGTTTTTTCCCTCCCTTCTTTCCCCACAGTGCAATCTGGCTATTAGTATTTGTGGAAGTTTAATAAAAAACCAAAATATATGTGGCCTATTTCACTTTGCTTCCCCTGTAATTGCCAGCCCATATCTCCCTCCATTATCCTTTCATCTTCTTTTCAGACTGGCTAATAGTTGCTTAGTGATTACATTTAATGGTGTGAGAGCCTTTTAGTTTGGATACCCTGCTTTTCCTCCCCTCTTGCTTATAGAGATGTTTACGTTTTTAGCCAGCGCTATGATTTGTCTCCTATATAATTGCATGGAAAGCAACAGTTCACATTCCTAGACAGGCATCCTGAATTTATTTTGATGTCATTCTCATGCCTTTCCCACGCTCAGTTCGCCCTGTAGAGTCTCTTGATTAGTTCAACTAACTGCTCCCCATTCCACAGATTTATTTCTTTGCAGTGAACTGCATATTTTAGCCTGTCTAGCGTGGTCTGTAGGGCTTTCGGAAATTCACAGTAAGCAGGTTGAGGTGGAGGAAGCTGCGGTAAAGGAAATATTTCACCAGGTTTTGCCTTGTGTGGCTGGAGTCTGTGGAGTCACTGGGATGTTCTCCTTGCCCAGGTGCAGCTGGTGCTTGGAGGGCTTTGCCAGTGAAGGTGCTCCTTTGCTGCAGCAAAGCAAGTGCTGGCAAAAGCTCTTTGGCATTGGCAAACTGACCATGCTTGGACAGTGTGGAAGCGTCACTTAAAAATTAACCACTCCATCAGGGTTATTGGTGGAATTATCAGGATGGAGCTTGTCCAGGAGAGAGGCTGATCTTCCCTCTCAGCTGTGTGGCTGCTGAGGAAAGGGTGGCCCTGAGCACCCTGACTGTGCCAGCACATCTCTGGCTGCGGGCAGGGGAGAGGGCTCAGCACAGCTCTCAGAGCTTGGAGTCATCCTTGAGCTGCTCCTCTTGTGGGATGGGAAAAGGGGGTGGTGTGAACACACAAGGCACCAAGCAGCCACCTCTGGGATGAGAGCTGCAGTGTTGTGTTCTCAGGAAAAACATGCTGTGCAGTACAAGGCAGATGAGAGACTGGAGCACTGCAAGTCCTGTAAGTGTTCAGTCCCCCAGTCTCTTAAGGCTTTTATCTGTCTGTCTATCTCCTGTTCTGGCACCAAGAAATTTGGAAACTTCAGGAAGAATGTCCAGTCTTAGTCTTTGATGTAGCAGCATCGCTGACTCATCATCACTTAAGCCTTTGTTAGGGAGTGAGGAGTTTTTGCTTTTTGTTAAAGAGCCAGGAGCTGTCTGTTTTCATCACTGAGTTTGCAATCCTAGCAGTTGGAATGAAGCAGAATTCAAAGCTTTGGAGAAGTGGCTGGGGGTGTGTGGAATGAGTAATGATCCAATATGAGGCCTCAGCAGGGTGAAAAATGTAGAACTAGCATCTCTTCTACTGTTGGGGTTTTTTTTAAGATAAATTCACTAGCAATGAGAAGTATTTTAAACGTTGCTGCAGTTGCTGATAGAAACAGGCCATTAAATTGCTACAGTCAACATTCCTTTGGGTCCTGGTCATAAGCCAAGCTGCCAACTATTTGTAAATTTACTGACAGTTAGTAAGCAGAATACAATATTTAAACTGTCAGAAAACTAATATTCGCTTGTTTCAGGGAAACATAGCTCTGTTTCTCCTGGGCTCTGGCTTTTCACAGTGTCTGGTTCGTGCTGTTACTTTCTGCTTCTCTGAACTCCAAGACTGACCCAGGAAAAAGCAGCGAGGAGATGAAGAAGAGGCTGCTTGCTTCTCCCCCCTCCCTATGCACCCTGTTCTTATCATCCTTAACAATATCCCAGTCTTTTTTGGCAGAGATGCTCCAGATTGCAGCCAAATTCTTGGGCTCCCAGGGCCAGGGTTCTCAGTCTTGCCATGGCTTGCAATAGATGCTGTTCCATCTGAGTGAGCTGTAAATATGAAGACGTTCACAAGTGCTAACTATAAATGCGTGGTAACTTCCCGGGGTGCACACTCAGAGCTAGTGCAAAGCAGCTTGAGAGAGCCTAGAAACTACTTTGAACTTATTTATCAAACTGCTAAAATGTTGTGGGGAAAATGGCAGAATCATTTGTTTGCTGCTTGCTGTTGAAATGCAGGCCTGGTATGAATTACCCATGCAAAGAGAGCTCTCTGTTGTGAGCCAGCATTGCTCAGAGAAATCTGCTTTTCTTTACTGTACAGCAGCGTTGTGGGTTTACCCTGTTGTGGACCTTCATCTGAAATAGCTTTTTGTGTAATTACCTATGTGGACATTCATAAAATATGAATCCAGGTGGGTTTTCCCTGGGTCCTGCTGAGCAGTAACTCTCCTGTCCCATCAGGAGAAAGAGGAGCTGAGCTGTTTGCAGGGGTGGGCCCCTCACAGCATGGCAATCCTCCCCTTCCCCTGCCTTGCTGAGGGAGAGTGTGTTGTTTGCCCCTGAGAAGTGATAATTTCTCTGGGCACTGTAGGCTGTGGCCTTGATAAAACCAGGAGGATGAGCTTGAATGTACTGCTGTGGTGATTAGGTTACAGACAACAACAAATAAGACTTCTTTTTTGTTCTTGTTGTTTAATTTAGAGAAGTTTTTTTTCAGACCTCAGGAAAGACCCTGTTCCATGTCAGGATTATGCCAAGCCTGAAATGTTTGGACCAAGAGGGGAAAGGGCACAACAGCTGCTCCTTGCAGAGCAGTGGGTGATCCCTGCTGAGGGTTCACCAGCACTGCCAGACACCTGGGCTCGAGTTCTGGATTTCAGCTGGGTGCTGCAGAGCTGGATCCTTTCCCCTTGCATGCCAGAGGAAGCAAGCATGCCTCTCTCTGCCCTGCTGGTTTTTTTCAGATTTTTTTTTTCCCCTGAAAATAATGAGCTTTCCTTCTCAAAAGCAGCGTTCTCCCCTGAGCAGTCCTGGCTTGGGTGAATCATTGTGTTCATAGAGGAAATGTGTTGTAACTCGCTTGCATTCCCCACTGTCTGTGCTCCTGGGGCACAAAGTGTGGGAAAGCTGTGCTCTGAATTTCTACCATCACCTCTGAAATTTTTCTTGCATAAAAGATACAAGAAATTGGTAGGTGTTGTGTGATCTGCAGTATCCTCGAGCTACAGCTGACATCACCTGGGCATGGAGAGGCCACTTGTGTGTGCTGTTGCTGCTCAAGTGCAAATAAATATAATATTTATCACGGTGTACTGTCAGCGCGTTAGAAATTAAGCCCAGAGCCTGCTATACCAATAAGTGTTTTACCAATCATTATAGCATTTGTCAACATTATGGGCTGCAGTCTGGCAGTAATAAATGCGTGGTGTTCCTGCTAGAGCAAATGGCTTTTCCAAGGAGAGGTGTATTTAATGAAGAATGAGCAGCACAAGCTGTAAAAGGAGCAAGAGCGGTGATTTTTACAAAACGGTTGTAAATGGCACAAAGCGAGGTGGCACAGGCTGTGATGTCCCCAAGGGTGCCCTGGAGTGAGCTGGGTTGGGCACCTCCACTCTTTGGAGGATGGGTTGAAATTAAGAAAAAGATGGATTGAAATTAAGAAAAAGGTGGGTTGAAATTAAGAAAAAGATGGATTGAAATTAGGAAAAAGAAGGCAAACAGCTGGTTCCTGGCACTGCTTGCAGATGTGGGAGTCGGGAGCCAGCCTGGTTTGTGTTGGCAGCACCCAGGGGAAGCCTCGTCCCTGGGAGAGATGCTGAGCCAGGAATTCCACCTCCCACCTGCACTGGGGCAGGGATAATGGGGTGGGCTCCCAGCCACAGCGAGGGAATGGGTGTTCAGTAAAGGGTTCAGAAGGGAGGAGGGACTCTCGAAGGCTGTTCTTCCCTCCCTCAGGCTGGAACTGCACAGCTTGTCTTTTGGTTTCTGCTCCCTTTCCTTATTTCAAAAGGGCAGTTTTGATGTGTGTTCAGCCTGCCAGATGGTGGTGTGCAAGAAAAAGCCTGAAAGCATGAGGGAGGAGGGAGAAGCATGTCCCTGCCTGGGACCTGGGGAAACCTGACTTCTGAAATTGCTGTCAGCTGCTGGAGAAACTGAGGGTGTGGTCTGGACTATGGAAATTGGGATTGTGGTATTCATTAACAACACATCTCCATCCTACTACAGGTGGTGAGGCTTTAATATATGGGGTTTACACCAACTTTTTTCTCTATTTATTAGCCCTGTGCATGAACTGTCATGTGAGAAATGACTGTCATTTAGTTCCAGGGCTGTTGTGCTCTGTGTGTGAGAGAGGGTTTGTCTTCCCTTGTGCAAATATCCTTCTTTTCCACAGAGGAACAGGTTTGCCTTTTCTCTCCCTAACAGTATGTGGCAGGTAAATGTGGTATAAAAAGCAATGGCATTAGTTGAGATCCAGAAGGTATTTTCATCTACTGTGTGGGGAAGGAAAGACAAGATGTGGTGAATTTTTTCTGGCTCCATATCCGTGTTGCTGAAGAGCACTGGAGTGGGACATCCAGGGCTGCTGTAGCACAATGGTGCTGAAAGCATTTAGAAAAAGTTGCATTATCAAAATACCAGGAGAGAGGAGAAATGAAGCCCCGAGTCCATTTGTTTGGAAGACAGTGTGATTAAAGATTCAGCTGAAGTAACAGAGCTGTTGGATTTAAAAATAACTCAATGTTGTGCTTGTTTCCTGAAGAAAAGTTGATGTGTTATCTCCTTAATAGCTCATGCTGCAAAAGTGAAGTATGACACCTTTTACAAATCAGACTGTTGGATTTTATGAATGACTGTGTCACCTATCACTGTGTCAGCAAGATTAAGGGATGATTTTTCAAATGGTTCAAAAGCATCTATTTTTTCATTGTGTTTTCCCTATAGTGAATATTCCATTTGTACCCAAAACATTACTGAGTTTTACTTTCTCTGTCATCACTGCTTAGAAGTCAATCCAATAAATAGCAATATATGTTATGTACACTATTGTCTATAGTGTGTGTATATATATATCTATATACACGATATATATTGGCATTTAAACACTATATTTATATATTTGCATTTAAAATCAAGTAGCTCTAGTAAACACCAAATAGGAAGATTATGCCTATGCAGGTACCAGACATCATGGTCACTTTTTTAATTCATGTCTATTAGCTACAAGTCAAAACTCACCTGGAATAGCTTTGAGACCTTAATGCAAAGGTGTCCAGAGGTACAATTACACCATCTGTGTCAGAAATGGCTCTTTTCCTTCTCTTCTGTACCTCTTCCCTCCTACAGTGAGATACTTGATGTCTTAAGGCTTAACAGTGATTCTGGATCACATCTGTCTTTCACAAATGTAGTTCTAAAAATATTTATTATTCCCTCTAGGAAAGAGCTTTCAAGTCAAGGGTCAGAAGATCTCTGTTACTGCTCTATGCATATGTTTAATTTATAAAATCTTCCTTAGTTAAGGTGGTTTATCAGCTCTAGGTCAGGGGGACTGTTGGATCATCAAGCTTGACCTGTGTAACTCATTGGATCCCACTCAGCTGTTCCTGGCATTCAGCTGCAGCACTGGCCCCCAGGGTCAGAGCAGAGCGCTGGGAATGTGGCTGTCCTTCTCACCCAGCTGAGCTTCACAGCTTGTTTTTTATCCTAAGAGAAGTTTTGGTTTGTTTTTGTTTTTCATTTTGAGATCTGGTTGCAGAGTTTGTGTTCTCTGAGTCTGCTCTAGAAGATCACAGGAGTGTTTTGTTAGGTGGAGCATCGCTGCTCCTGTGAAAAACACAGCATGAGAAGGAGGGGACACAGCCTGGGCTGCCACCTTGCATTGATCAGCCTCTCTGGGTGACCTTGTGGGACTTCCACAGGGAGTGTAGGAACAGTTTCACTGTTACAAAAGCAGTGTCAGGTAGGGGAATTTCCATCTGACATGGGATTACACGTCCCAGCGCATCAGCTTGGCACAGTGATTCACCCCTTATGGAAAATGGTAATTGTGATACCTCTGTCATAAATTTGAACTTCAGCCTTGCAGTGAGTCTCATGAAGTGGCAGGCACAAGACTTCATCATCATCACCTTGGGGAAGGGAGGGAAAGGCAGTCCAAAGCAATATTTACTTCTCTCAGCAGTGATGAGGTCAGGTTTCCAAAGCTTCAGTGCTGTGTATGGTGATGCCTTTTAACTGTGGAGTAGAAAGGATGAGGCAACTTCTAAGTGTTGTGCCAAAAAAGGCAAAGTGGGTCAAAAGAGATGACCGTTGGCAATGTCTAAAGAGAAGAAGATTGATATTTTTCTTTTTTTTTTTTTTAACTGGCTGAGGAGCTGGTCTGGGAAGGGTTGCAGCACGATAGGACTGAGTCCTGGTAAACCCAAGTGAACGAGCTTCAGTTCAGTTAGAGCAGGGAAGAGATTATCCATATCATTTATATAAAGGTGCTCCACATTTATGAAGGAAAGCACTGATATTTTTTTTTCCCCCTGTGGCCAACTATGGTGCCTTAAGTACATTTGCAATCCCCTTTAATTAAAGGGTGTCTGTCAGCCTTTCTCAAGTTTGCTATTATCATAAGCAGCACAGTAATGGGCACCTGGAGACAACACCAAATACCTTTTGGTGCAAAATGAGCTTTGCAATCTGCAGTTTAGCTGAAACATTTTAATACCACCCAGGTGTTGCAGTGATGTTCCAGCTATTCTAGAGGCTTTGCATATCTCGTTTTCACCATGTCCTGTTCCTTGTCTACCCTCATCCCATTTCAGATGCTGAGTTTGGAGCTACTGCAGAGGTCAGTTTCAAAGTCTCAGGATTTTAATAGTTTTTAACCATGGTGACCACACAGAAAGGTACAAATGATCTGCCTGCAGGAAACTGCTTGGTCGGTAATTTTTTACTACGTGCATATAAAAATAAGTTAACCTTTTGTAGTTTAAAAGTCTGAGGGTTTTGGGTTTTTAAAAACTGTGGCATCGCTGAGGAGAAAGTGTTTCATGTTTTTGAAGTGTGTGCGTGTGGTTTGGTACGTGCCTGGCTGCCTGCCTGGTGTTACAAACTATAACAGTGCTGCTTCATGGTGTAAAAAAAAATAAAATAAATGTCTTAGAGGTCTTGTCACTGAGCTCTTTGTTTGCATAGGGAAACATCTGTCTGAGATTTAATGTGCTGTTAGTAACACTGCTGCTAGAGAGCTGTAAATCCTTCCCACTTCTTCTCCAGGGATTTGATCATTGTGTTTTTCCTCTCTTCCCAATCAAAGTGCTGTAGTTGAGTGTTGTAATTAGTATGTATTAGTTTATTGATTGTCACTGGTTGTGGTAATATGTGATAATAACATGACAAGATTTTATTAGTTCTATAATAAAATGTTTAAATATTGTCACTTTAAATAACATTAAAATAGAGCTTTCATATGTTGTTTTTTATTATCAATTATGTTTTTTATTATCAATTATGATCGACTAATTGCACTTGTTTGCATTGACACCATTTATTCCTGCAAACACAAGCGGTTTTAAAGATTTAATTATCATTTTTTAACTTGTTCTCAGGCAGTTGGAGGAGGGGATGGGGAAGGATCTTGGGGAGAGTTGTATGCGTTAGGTGTGTGACGTATGAAAATAAATTGTGTTTTCTGCTGCTTACTCCATTGGTTTGGACACAAAACGAAGCATGCATTTTCTCCTCCCAAACTGACAGCGTGCTTTTTAAAACATGAAGTTGTCATCTCACTTTCTTTGTTACCTCACCAGCACCTCCAGCTTGGCAGTTTTCATGGATTGCAGTTCAATTTAAATTCCTGGTCAAAGTGTTAGATAAAACCAGTGCTTCACATCAGTAACTATTACCTGGAACACGCACGTGGGTGCTTTTGAAGGCTGGATTGGCACCTTGGGTGTTTCCTCCTTTAGCATTCTTGTCTGACCTATGCCAGCTTGTTTCAATAAAGTGATTTGAAATTCCCTTCACTGTGGGGCCCCTGTGAGCCCCAGAAGGGAGTTTGTGTGGGGAGGGGGCTGAGGGACAGCAAACCCTCTGTGGGCTGTTGGAGCCTGTCTTTGGAGACTTTACAGGGAAAGGATTGTCCATTTGGGCAGGGCAGGGAGTTTGGGTGCGCGCTGTTCACCTCTGGGGGTGTTTTGGCCCCTCTTATTTTAGCTCCCTGTGGCTTTTCTGGAAGATCAAACATGATTTTAGTCTGTGGGCAATGCTGAGGGTGTTGGAAGTCACTTGATATTTCTTGTGACAATAGCTTGGGAAACTTTTGAGCAGTAGCCAAGATTGCAGACCTCCTCCCGTGGGTGAAGAAGTCCAAGGGCCACTGGTGACAGGACATACAGGGATGCTCCAGAGCTCTGCTGCAGTGCATGTCAGGCCTGGCTGGGACTGTGTTTGTACTTCTGCAGGCTTCTAAAGGTAAAACACCTTGCAGAACTCCACCTGAGACAAGGGGGTAGCAGGAAAGGAAGAAAAGTCAGGAGGCACCACCAATTCTTTGCTTCTTGTTGGCCCCCTGCATGTCCCAAAACGTTTGAACTCAAAGGCAAGATGAGCTTGTGTGGGGGATCAGCTCCAGATGTAAAGAAGGAAGAGTTGGTGGTCTGGTCTGGAAGCCTTCAGGGAGGAAAGGGAGAAGATAAAAGGAGTGTTTTCTACTGTGACCTGAGTATTTGTCAAGTGTAAAATCTTCACAGCTTGAAGTTGAGTGTTTTGGCTCTGTCTGCAAGGTGTTCTCCAAAGGTGTTAGTGTCTCTCCCTGAAGGCATCTGTGCCCAAGCTCTGCTCTTGTCCAGAGTGCTGCAGGTCTTTAAACAGAGCACTTGCCATGGGCTGTGCTCTGTTTAATAAGGTGGACTGGGATGTACAAGTAGTGACTTTTCCTCCTGAATAAGCACATTTCCCCTGCCTCTTCTAGGAGCACGCTTAATGCTACTATAAAATGCGTAAACCTAATAAATGTCACCTCCGTGGATGGATTTGGTGTTTGGTGTTTTTTTCGCAGATTGTGTGCTGGCCCCTCCCGAGCTCTTGTTCCATAAATCAGGGAGTAATGAGTTGTGTTGCTGTCAGGGGTATCATCTTGCAGTTTGGCAGTGGCTGTGGTCTAACAAATGGTCCCAGTGTGGCAAAGCCCATTTGAAGAGAGCAGAAGGTAGGCTTGTACAGAAGTTTTGCCAGCAACATCCATCAACAATTTCATCTCTCTCTTATGTCTTTATTATTTTTTTCTGGTGTTATGTTTGCTTTGTGTTTTCAGGAGACAGATTGCTCTGATTCCTAGGGAGAAATAAAAACCACCAAAGTTTGGTCAGAAAGCTTTCACAAATCACTGGGAACTCTGAAGTGTCTTGGTCAGCCCTCTGGGCTGTGTCTAATTGCTCTGTCTCCCTGCTACCATGGGGAATTTACAGTGATTACTCTGTTCTTTAAAATAATGATACTTTTGCCAGACTATTTTGCCTGTAGATAGCAAAATGTCTTCTGTTTACAGCTGTAGTGTTACAGCCGCTCTTTGCTCAGACAGGGAGGGATGATTTAACTTCAGATGCAAAGTGAGTTGGCATTGGGGGAGTTCAAGGCCAAGGCTTCCTACATTTTTGCATGTTTTCCTTCTATATATACAGACTTTAGTTTCTTTAGAGCAGCAACAATAGCAATGACTATTTGGTATAAGAAGGGAAATGAAATGAGTTTTGAAGTTTGAGTGGGTATTGAGGAAAGGCAGAGATAAGGAAGGGGAACTTAAATGAACTGTAACATCACACATTTGGAAATATGATAAGGACTACAGTTTATCAGAGACTACCTTTTTTCTGGAATTAAGCAAGAAATCCAACACAAAAGCAATTATTTCTGTACCCAAGTTTGACCATCTCATTTTTCATTTTCATGGGATCTTCCAAGTAATCACACCTAATGACATATCTGCAGACCCAGGGCAGTACATTGCTGCAAAACTCTGAATCCAAACTTTAATTATAAAGAAGAATACTTCCTTCCTTTGGAGGGACTATTTTTCTGCCTTCAGGAAATGAAAAGGAAATTATTTCACTTTTGTATACAGGAATTCAAATGTCAGTTTTCTGATGTAATGGGAAAGATTTCAGGTGGGATTTAGTGTTTCTGGCTCAAGGCTCTGCTGTGGAAAATGGTGCCTTTGCCTGTTAGACCCCTCTTGGCCATGAATCTGAAGTTCTTCATTGCATGGAACCTGTCTTACTTGTAAGGAGATGGTTTGTGCTCTGGGGGCAGGAATGAAGCTTTTAGTCATGCTTTGCCCTGTTATTTATCAATTGCAACACGGAGCACAAAGTTAAGTTAAAACAAACACAGGCTCTTTGCTGGGAATCAAAACATGAGCCAGTGCCTGGGATTTTCTGTCTGTTTATGAATGGTCAGATACAGAACATGTATTTCAGGTATCACTATTGCCTTAACAAATGCCACAAACAGCAACATCTGAGTGACACCAGTGTGTGAAATGACAATGAATGTGTATGCAGGGTAAGGCTTGCCCATGAATTTAGCCCAGGCTTTAGTGACCTGTTAGTAGATCCAGTTTTATTACCAGATTTTTTTTTTTTTCCTGAGGATTAAGTGGCATTTGGAGCATGTCAATGTAGTCAACTGATGCTTTTGTTAATCACATGCTTTATTGAAGGAGCATGGTCTGAAACGGGGACAGAACTGGCACTAAGTTATGTGTACAAAACGTGGGGGCATTGACTATGTGAAATATATGTAAACCACAAAAAGAAATCCCAACTCCTTTTTCTGTACACGTAACATCTGTAAGTTCAGGGTTACTGCAATAAGCAAGAGATCAAAGCCAGTAGGAGCTTGGAAGGGATTTGGTTTGTGTTTGCAGTTGGCTCGTGTCTTGACTCCCTACACTAGGGAGGGGAGCATGGAGCCAGCTGGACAGGAGTTAAAGCCAAGCTCTGGGCTGGGACTGTGTGCTTTGAAACTCTAGACCAAAGGATGTGAGGGCTTACTCAATGAGAGGGTGTGCAGGGTGGGAAAGCCCTGAGACACAGCTTGGGATCGTGCTGCAGGACGTGTGGCAAAAACAGAACTTTCCCTGTGGGGAAATGTGCACTTCCAGCCCTGCTCCTGCCCAGTGGCTCCATCAAGGAATCCCGGAGACCTGTTTGGGTGCTGTGGATGCTGAGTTTTGCAGAATTATGTGGAGTACCAGCCAAGTTTCTGAAAGTCAGAAAGATCTTTTGTGTCCTGGTAGCTGACAGCCAACCATATTGCCAGTATATAATTTAATTGCCAGCATATGGGCCATTTGTCTGACCACAAAAGCTTTTATTCACATGCTTTAAATTTTTAAAGGCTTGTTATCAGCAGAAATATCACACAGCAGGAAGGGGTGTCTGCTTTTGCAGCCACTTAGCTGTGTGGCACAGCGAGGGAGTGGCAGGAGCGTGCCACTACCAATTGGGCTGTGAGCTGGAGTGTTTGGGGTGGGGAGCACAGGCTGGGGGGCTCCCCTGGGGGAGTAATCAGTAAGTGACTATTAGCCATGTTTGTCTGTGAGGAGAGGAGGAGCTGGGCCCAGGGGAGCTGTAATCCTCTGCACATCTTTGTCAGAGATCCTGGTGGTGTGTGGCTGCTGCTGGGGTCATGCAGTGCACTCAAGAGTTCAGATCACTTGTTAGGAGTGGCATGTGGCATTCTCACAGGTAGTAAATTATCGTGTCTGCGAGAAAAAAATGTCACTTTGTCATCTCTTACCAGCTTCATTTGTGTATGGAAGTGCCACCATGGTGTGGTACCTTCTGGTCTCATCTATTCAGAGCCTTCTCCTGTTGTTTGTGTGAGTCTTCTAGAGGAGAGGCTTCCGAATGTTTTGTAAGACTATGGAAATGTGGCTGTGAAAGCACTTGAAAGCACTTAGGACTTCTCTCCAAGTGATTAGATTTCAAATTAACAATGTCCTTAACAGCAAAAACATGTACTGTCTTGAATTATGAACAAGGTGAAACGCATCACACCATCAGCATTAGGTAACTAAAGACAAAGTGTTGTTCTTTTATACAAAGTACTTGAAGTTCATAACTTTGTCAATTGAAACCATTATATTTTCAAATCTGCTATTTGTTTGAAAGCTGTCTGGACTGCAAAAGAAATGTTATCTGCTTGAGCTACTCCGGTGTTGTCTCTGGTGAAGGATAAAGATAGATCTTGGTACTTTATTAGCTGCTATGTGGAAGATTCCTCTTTTGCCCATTTGAGATACAAAACTGCGAGAGACCTGTGGGTCATTTCTTCAGACCCCTACCTGCCAGGAGGGATCATGTCTTATATAATACTTTCAGAGAATCTAATGACATAATTTTCTTTTTCTTGCCTCGAATGTTCCAAACCTCACTGGCTTGGTGGTTAAAAGCCTTCATAAGGATCCTTATCCTGTGCCATTGTGGGCAGGTGGGCATGGCAGTGTCCCAGGCACCTGATGGTTCACAGGGAGTGGCTCAGGAAAATGCCAGAGATTGCATCATGCTTTACATCTTCTCTTTTTATAAAGACAGTTTCCCAGAAAATGTGTTTTTATCTATCCCCAGCCCAAACCTGCCCTGCCCTGCATTGGGGAGGGTGGTGTGGGATGCAGGGAGGCTTTGCTAGCAGTGGGCTCAGGGCAGATGTGTGCTTATGCATTTCTTGGGAATATCTGGCCTCAGCCCTGATTTGTCTTGGCATGTCATTACCTATTTAGCGCTATACAAAAATAGAACATATCCTCCTGTTCTCTACAGGCTGTCACTTTTTAATTGCTATAGAGGCAGCACTTCAAAGAGTTCCTGTAAGTTTTTTTTTTCCTCCCTTAAATACAGAATTTTTCTCACTTAAAATATCATTAATGAATCAAAGAAGCCTTTATCATTTCCTTGGGATAGCAGCTAAAAGCTGGTGGCTGCGTTGTTGCAGTGACCAGTTTCTCGGATTATTGTGTAATTAATCATCTCATTGAAGGAGAGAAAACTGAAATGGAAGTTAAATAATGACTAACTTCTTTGCATCATCCATCAAAATCCATAAAGGGCCTTTCAGAGCTTATCGACTCTTTCCCAGGTTATGAGTCTGTCTCTCCCCAGCAGTCTCAGCTTTTCCAGATGAGCTGTTCTCCTGGAGGTTGGTTCCTGAGACAGGGCATTGGTCTCTATGTTAAGTGTCACCATGAAGTATTATAAAACATCTTCTGAAGGGATCTTGGGAATTGAAGTCTTTTGTTACCAGAGAGGATCAACTTCATTTCAACCTGCCTGAGCAGATATTTATTTAATGTGTCCATTAAAAAAGGCCTTCTGAAAGACACATCCTCCCAGCTCTGTCACGTCACTTATTTCCATGCTCTTTGGAGATGAGAAGCAACAGCCAGAATCTGGAACTTGGGGAAATTTGGGCTTGCTATACTTAAAACTTCACTCTGTGTGCTTCTCCCTTAATTATCTTGGGTGTGTTTCCTTGTGATTCTGGTTGCTAATTAACATGGTAAAGATTATTCCTGAGAGTACAGTCAGTTTTTTTTTTTTTTAAAGTTTTATCTGCTGATATTTGTGCACAGACTGCCTGAAAGATTGAATCATTTAATTAAAGGAAGAATAAACAAGAGGATTAATGTAATCTATGGGATGGGGACAGGAGACTGGAAAGGGTCAGGCGAGAGCTACACAGGGAGCACTCAAATGCCTGGTGAAAAGCACACATGGTTCACTGCCTGCTGAAATTGGTAAATAGAAATCCTTTAATTCTTCTGGCAAATAGCGAGGGGCAAAATCTTGGTGTCAAATATGAATGTTCTCATTTACATTTAAATAGTTTAGGTTTCCTTGCGTGTGTCACACACAGGGTAAAACAGTGCTCTGTTATTGCAAATATTACTTGTAGTGAAAGTAAATAGCATTGTCACCAGTGTTAATCTGCTGCACTCAGGAGTCTGTTTCCAAATATTGATTTCTGGTAAATGACCTTTACCAGTGTCCCAAGATTTTATTTGGAAAATGTTTTGTGTCAAAGCCTGGGAACATTCACTGGTGACTTGGTTGCATTTGTTAATAGCCATCAACATCAGTTTGCCCAGTGTCTTACAGACCTGTGAAGGATAGGGCATCCTCTCTCAAAAATTTAGGGGCTGTGATGATTTGGGGCCAGTTGGGACTCAGTGGCAATCACAGAGATGAAGAGGGATCAGCAGATCTCAAAGCTATGGGGTGATCACCTCCAGGAACATCAACTCGGTGTGATTTTTGAAGCCCCAGAGTGGATTTGAGTGTGGCACAGATGTTTAAGAAACCATTCTGGCCTGCAGAGCTGGGTGCTGGTCCTCGTTTCCCAGCTTGGATTCAAGGCTGGGGACTGACTGAACCTCACCTACCAAGGGATTTTCTGTTTTTAAAATTGCTGCAGTTTATCAGGTCTGACTTGGAAATAGCTTGCTCATCTACATAATTAAGCCATAAATAGCAGAGTAAATGAACTTGCTTTTCAACTTTGCAGTGAGGTTGTTATTTCTTCTTGAAGTTTCAGGAGACTTGTTCCCCAGTACGTGAGTGATTTTCCTAAACCATTGTCTTTGCCAAAATGATGGTTATTTATCCTGGAGTTCTACAGAGTCAGGTGCTATTTGGGAGTAGTTAAACAATAAGTTATGGGAGCCTGTGAGTGACAACAGGAGTTAGGAAAACCTCTCCCATTTTTGTATTCTTCTATATAAACGATGAAACTGGGAGGTAGAGAGAGGATAAACAGACATGGTTTTCTGTTGGCATTTTCACTACCTCTGAAATAAAAATGACATTACCGAGGTCACCAGCTGGCCATAAGTCAGCGAGTTTGTGTTGGAGGCAGTTATGCCCCTTGGCCAATGTTATTGATAAACCAGATAATGGCTTCTGCCATTGAAGTTTGCACTTAATTTATTGCAGAGAAAGTCGTGCTGGCTGTTCCTGTAGATGGTTTTTCCTATTGGGATGTGCTCTGACTTTGAGCCAGGATTGCTGGCATGGAGAGTGGAGTAACAGCCCTTGTACCAGCTGCTGGGTGCCACACTGCAGCGAGCCAAGAGCAGCTGATGCAGGGGATTGGGTTACCAGGCTAAAAAGTTTGTTTGCTGCCTGTTGGGAAGTGCTCATCCAAAAGGAGACGAGAAACTCTTGCTTAGTTTTTAGATGAAAGTCAGCCATGCACAACGAGGAACAGCTTAAAGTGGCTTGAAACTCAGTCTCTGGTGATGCCAGAGTAGCAGATGGCCTGTTGTCACTGCCGATGAAAATTATGTTAATTAATATATTACAGAATTGACTCCGGTTGAACATTTGTTTCTTATGAGCATGTGATTATCAGCTTTTCTGGAAGATAAATTTTGGGAATGTTTCAACTGATATATTTCTCTGAAATAGCTTTCTGGAGGTTTAATGAGCTGTGTGTTTTTGGTGCTGTGATGCTAAATGGATATCAGTGATTCCACTGGTGTTAAAGAACTTGGAGATAGGGGAAAGCAGAGTGAGAAAGCCTAGAAAATACTTGGAGAGTGTGCACTGACACCTGCTGCACACATGGGTGCCCCAGAGATGGCCAGACCATGGCCCTGTCTTGAGCAGCAGCTGTTTTCCATATTTACAGCAGTGATTTTATGGAGGGATGGATTGAGTGAAGATCTGGATTCTTTCCTGTTCATGGGCCAAGACCTTTTGTGCACCTTTCTTTACTCTATAAAGGAAAGCTGGAGAAATCCGGGATGTTTTCAGGGGACTCGTTGCCCACCATGTAGATTTCCTGGCTTTTATTAAACACCAGGCTTGAGGATGGATGTTTCCTTTGGTAAATTTTCCAAGTCAGGGCCAGTCCGTGTTTTTACAATTAAAAATTAACTTCTATGTGGCCTGGTACAGTCAAGATTTCATTTCTGTTCCTCTAAATTACTGCACAGTCTTTTGAAAAGTCTTACATGCTGCCACTCCTTTGTACACAACCTGGAAGTTTTGCATTCCTTGCCTGTAGAAGCTGCTGCCTCAAGCTGAAGGATGGTTTTGACAATAGCAGACACAGATGCTTCAGAAGGTGTAAATCCTCCCCAGTCGGCAGATGCAGATAATCTGTCCCCCTCTGTTAGCCACATCCTGATCTCTAACAGATAAAGACTGACTTAATCCCCAAAGCATGAGCTTTAATATCCTTTACAAAAGCCTCCTCCTAATTCGCAAGGCCCTGGTATGGTTTTCTCCCCTGTGGAGTGGCTGCTGGGTGGCTGAGAGCTTTTCAGGGCTGTCTGAAAGGCAAAGGGGTGTTGGCTGGAAGGGCTGGTCACTGCCCCAGAGCTGCTGCCAGCATCGTCTCTGCAATTTGCAGAAGCTGCTGACTTTTATTTACTGCTTATTAATTGTTTAAAACTGATTTTTAATATCGCCTCTTTGGCTTGCTCTCTTTCATTTTCTTATGAAAAGAGTTGGCTTTTGGTGATGCAGCCCTTGCTCCAGTGTTTTTAGTGTGATACAGCCCCATCAGGAAAATGGAGGGATGGGGCTGTTAGCCAGGGGAAGGCACTGAGCATTGCTTTGTTTTGTGATCAAACCAAAGGCTCCTGTCTGGGAGCCCTTTCCCATCCCAAAAGGCTGGGATTTGCCTTCCTGCAGGTCAGCGCTGGGTGGTGTGGGCAGCAGGCCCTGGAGGGAGGTGGCTGGGAGGGATCAGGAGCCTCTGTGGCCGTGCAGGTCCCAGTGCAGCAAGTGAAACCCAGCCTGGCACTGGTGCCAGTGTGAGGGACGATTTTGCTTCCACAATGGTGCTTTTTAGTTCAGGAAAGCATCTTGGAAGAGTTCTGAGAGAAGGCAGTGTTGGTCTGTGCAGAGAGCTCCATGCCCTTTCTAAGCACGTGCCCCTGTTCTGTCTCTGCAAAAGTCTGAGCAAATCTGACTTTCACCCTCAGTGAAACCGTGTGTGATGCTGTTCCACCCCAGAGTTTGTTCCCTGGGAGGCAGCAACAACCTGGAACATCTCCATGTGCCTAACTCTGTGTAAGCACAAGGCTGACCCTTCCCTGCTGCACTGAACATTTGTGAAGCGTTTGAGGTCCTGTGTGGAAATTACAGCAGAATATTTTGGTTGTATTTCCCTAGTCACCATAAAAGCACAGTGTGAGTGCTTGTTATGGAAGAATCTGGAGGGAGTAATGAGCTTGTATTGAAGGTTGAGGGGTTTTGATTTTTTTTTTTTTTCTTTTTAGGGAAACATGTTTGTTTTAAGTAAATTGCAAAGGACTCTGAACACTCGTGAGAGCAGCTTTTAATTGCTTTGTAGCAAGTGTTATTTTTCTTCACAATCTCACAATTAACCTACTCCCTGTGGCTTCCCAGTGTAAGTTCTGCTGTCGGTACAAATTGATTTTGCCTCTGCCTTTTGTATTGGGAGGAGAGGGGAAATTAATTCCCAATGCCTTTGGCTCACTGGAAATCTTTTCCTGCCAGGGTCTCTGAATCTAAATGGTGTTCTGGGATTATTTAAGGGCTGAGCATCTTTGTATTGTCCTGAATGCCGTTTCATTCCCTTCCACCATTCCTCCAGTCTTTATTTTTTCCTAGAATTTAAATTGCAGCTCGTATTAGCAATGAGCAGGATTATGCAGGTGTGAGTGACTCAGTGATAAACCTTGTGTTTCAGTGCCTTGTTAAATTTGCAGAGGGAGCCAGGAAAAAAATCCTCTGTCGTTTTGAGCTGAAAATGTGAATGCCTGAACTAAACCAGCAATTCACTATATTTGAAGGAAAGTTTGGACAGGGTTTTGCCTGCCTAATTTGAAATTGTCTTTGAATTAGTCTGTGACAGTCTTTCTATGAAAACTCTAGGAGTTTTATTTTGCTGTCAGTGCCTAATCACTGCATAATGGCAGCTTGAGTTAGTGAGGAGGTAGCAAATGCGTGTAGTTTGCACAGCTTCCAGGGCCATAAATAGACTCTGGCACGCATTTCTTTTAAAACCTTGATCTGAGCAGTAAAAAAGCATGTGTGTAAGCAGTCCCACCAATTCCTGCAGTGCATGGCTCTGGTAGTGGTGAGAAGGACAGTAAAATCCCAACAGAGAGCAGTGGATCTGCATGCAAGTGTGCCAGCGTGGACATACAGCTGTCTGTGCACGTGCTGCTGGCTGTCTAAAGGTTTGGCACTTTTTTTTTTTTTAAGTGGAGAGGTGTGGGAAAATAGTGACCTTAGATACTGCTGGCAAGTCTGTCTGAACAGGCCAGCCCTGTGTGTGTGCTTTGTGCAGGCATGGGGTGGTTGCTGGAGGCTATTGGTCATGGTTTCCTGTGCAGGGTGAATCAGACAGGCCTCACTGGTGGGGAAACAGTGCACAGGCACACCCAGCCTGTGTGTGAGTGTGTGCTGAGAGTGTCCCTGGTCTGTGTGTGTGTCCTGGATGTGTCTTCAGCTACATCCAGAACAAGCAGGTATCACTGGATCTGGAAGAACACATCTTATAGTCTGAGGGTGCATGGAAGAATAGGAAATGATCGTCAGAGGATGTCAGAAATCAGCCAGGAAAGATTTCTGAGAACATGCCCTCAAGCACTGAGAGCAGCTTCCACTGCCAAGGGGCTGCTCATGACAAGCAGAAAGATAGACTGTGGGTGAGGGTTTGGAGCAATGCTCAAGTCAGTGAAGCAAAGACTTGCAGCCACAACCAACTATTAGTAACAGCTGGTTTGATCCTGGAACTGGAGGTCAAACCAAAAGGCTGGTGATGTTGAGCTCTGTGTGTCTTGTCTTGCTCAGCAGCCTGTCGTAATCTAGGGGAATGTCAAATAAAACATCCAGCCTGCTCCTCGGCCTCACCCTGTGGGCTGTGACAAGCCATGGTGGCCCTTGGAGGACAGAGGAGCTCCCAGTGACCCTGACAGGACCATGCACAATGTCATGGCCATCACTGCCGTGTCACACACTGCTACCCCTTTCCATGAATCATGGATATCTTTTGGCATGGATATCTTCTAGCAGTCCCTTAAATGTCTGTGATCACAGCCTGTCTCACCTTAGGGTAGGGTTTAATGCATGTCTGTTTCTTTAGTTGCTGTTGGTGTGCTTTACTCGGTGATTTTTGACCCCTTCACTTGAAAAATGGATCTCAGGTCTGTGCTTTCGTCGCTTTGCCCTCTTGTGTAAGTGATGAAAAAGATGTGCTGAGGATGTCAGCTGCACTCAACCCTTGCACTTCTGTTTCTAGCAGAGTTTTAAAAGCAGAAAAATAAGTGATCTCATTCTGTTGCAGAGGTTTGTAGACAGAATTGCCTTTATTATCTCTCTCTCTCTCTCTCTCTCTGCATGTGGCTGTTGTTCTTTCCTTCACTGTCTTTTCTCAAATACATCTTGACATAGAACATGTCCATACAGGGATCTTCAGGAAAGCTGAATTAAATTAAGTAAGGTGTGAATTTAAAAAGGATTATTTAAACCTCATTAAACCTCTGTGTTTGCACACTTTTCAAAATTAAAGTTACTTTAATTTGATTTCAGTTCACTCCACTTCCTAAGTGGAGTAATCTCAATTTAATTAAGCCAAATTAATTGAGTAAATGTCCAAAGAGAGGTTTAATGTCAGGTAGAAAAGGAGCAGTCAAGGAAAATGAGTAAAAGGGAGTTGAGCTTATTCAAAGCTAATAAAAGCAGAAACTCTTTCCAGTCTGAGATGTTGCAAGAATTAGACCTGATCTGTGGCAAATGCTGTAATTGTTATCTTGTAAAGGATACTATCAACAAGTGAGAGCCATTTCTTTTTGGCTCATATGAGCAAACTCTCATCACTCCTTCAGTTTTGGGCACTAGCCCAATATTGTGAAAGGAGAAAGCTACGTGTGTTGAATGTCTTCTCTTCTTACTTTATGCATTCCTTTAGGAACCAGAGTAGATTTATACCAAATAATAACCTGTTTGTTTTTATTTTACCTCCCCGTCTCCTCCATCTGTTTCTTGCACAATATTTTTCTAGTGCTTTTTTTCATGAGGAGAAAAGAGATTGTGAGGAAGAGGGGTGAAAACACACCCCTTCTTTCATGTGAAGGTGCTTATCTCTACCTGTGCAGGAGGTGCTTGGCCAAATCTCATTTCCGTCTTGTTTCCAAAGACATTCAGGTCTGTCAGCTCTGCAGAAGGTTCAATAGCAGCAATGGTGAGCAAAGTGAAGGGGAGCAGAAGGGTGGAAGGCAAAGGCAGGATGTTCTGTGGCAATGGAGGTGCTCAGCGTGACCTTCAGGCTGATTTTCATCATCTGAGAAATGCAGTAATTATTGAAGAAGCTTCTCTGCTGCAGAGACAGGATTTGAACAGCATTAAACATCATAAAAACCAGAGAAAAGGGGTGATTTACAGTCCTAAGACCTGTTACCTCTTTGGACAGGGTGAAGCACCTGGGGTGTTAGCTTTGTTCATGCTTGTGCTCTCTTTGTTGGGTTCGTAAAGCCAAGCACATGGATGAGGGGTTCTGTAAGTATTTCCCAGTTTCTTTGCTTTGCCTTTGTGACAGAAGGAATATTTAGTGAACTGAAGCTCACCCTGGGATAAGCTAGGCTGGCAGTTTTTTATTTTTTTTATCCTCTTATGCTGTATTTTTAATGGCAGAAATGAGCTTCTCTGGGTTTCTCCTTTGCTCCCTGCCTTGCAATCGGGTAATTTTTTTTTGGTGTGGGGATTTTGGGCTCTTCCCCATCTCTTTTCTTACAGAGCTCCCTGCAAAGGGCTTTTCTAAAGGGAACAGCACTCATGTCTTCTTCCAACACTTCCTCCACCCCTGGGGATGTTTATGAGCCAGTGCCTGGCCCCACCGTCTTCAGGGGCATCTCAGAGTCATTGAGAAGCTGAGTTCTGCCCACTGGCCTCCCACTGCAAGGCCCTGGATGGTCAGAGGGAGAGAATGTAGATTCCTGCTGTTTCCTCTCTGTAGTGTTTATTCATTAGAATCATATTGTATCAAAGTGTTTGTGTCTGGTACTGGTTCTTCTTTCTACTCTGCTAAACCCAAACCCCAGGTTTCAGACGTCTCATGGTCATGCAGTGCAAGAAGTACAAATTGAATTTTGGGTTTGATTTTATCTTTGGGCTTTCAGCTGTACAAAGAAGGGGAAAAAAGGACACAGTTAACAAAGATGTCTGTGTAGGAGATGATGTATGCTAAATTCAGAGACTGTTTGAACAGTCATTTAACAAAAAAGCAAATATAATAAAGAACTTCAGCATTTTCCCCCAAAAGGCTTTTGATGGAAGACTAATGTGTAGGTAGGCTCCTGGTTTCTCTAGCAGCATTAAATTACATGATGCAGTTAGAAAGCTTGAAAAAAAATCATGAATAGAGACATAGGTATTTAGATTGATCTGTGTTAATAAGGCAAAAGTATCTCTGACATAAGTAATTTATGCTTATATTTTATTCAGGCAAATTACTGCTGTGGGATTGGTGATACTGGTCCTTAGACACCATTTAAAACCAAAGTAATAGCTGATGAAGGCTAGTTGAAATTAGTAAAAAATCTTGTTATTTTTGATTTGCATGTCAGTAACACAGGTCAAAGAACTAAAATGCCATTGGAGAGTTGTCAAGGCAGCTGTTTGGATTTGATATTGCCTTCTAGCAGATGCAAACCATGTTTCTTTGAATTTGGAAACATCTACATTTTATGATCAGTCAGAGCCAGCAACCTTCTATGTCTGAGTCACAGGACTCCGGTTTTCACTGCCTCCACAGTGAGACATAAATGTGAATTTCCTCCTGTGGATGTTCTTCAGTTGACTGATGGTGAGCAGTTCCCTAAAGATGATGCTCTTTGTCAGCCAGTCCCTGATCAGGGGCTTTTCTGGGTTCTTTAGTACTCAAATGAAGTGAAGACATACCCACTGTCCTCTGCATGTCCTCAGCAGTGTTTCTGCCTTCTCCTGCAGTGTGTTTCTGTCTGAAGGATATTGCAGCTTGTGCTGGAGCCCTGAGGTTCCTTGGGAAGGCAACATGGCATGAGAATTGCATTAAGTGTCAATGAAAGATGTGTAGTAGCAACAGAAAATGGTTAAGAGGAAATATCCCAGGGCTTCTTCCTGCCCAAACCCATTTGATTATAATTTTAAATAGTCCCCCAAGGCACCCTCTAACTTTTTAAAGCTTTTTTAGAGATGGCTCAGAGCTGGTGAGGTCCTTGGCACACGGGGCAGTCCTTTACCCTGTCCGAAGGTGCCATGTTCCGTCAGTATTGACTCTCTGGGCTCTCTCTGCCCTTGCCTCTTTCTTCTGGAGTTACTCATAACCCTGTCATGGGCTCAGTGAAATCATGCACTGTGTGGAGGTCAAGGAGGTGATGTTGGGTGGAGCAGCAGGCTGAATTCTGATGTGCTGTGAAGAAGTAAATTTGTCCTACAAACGAAGAAAGTGCCTTCAGGAGGACAGGCTTCTTGTCTGCACCTTGATTAGTGGATTTATCTAATGAGGCTCATCTTGCATGTAGCCCATTGTATGTGTGTTTGTTTGCCAGATGTTCAGGACATGCCTCTGTTGATTTGCCACTAGAGGTGCATCAAAACTTACTCATTTTAGTCTTCAGAGCTTTTTTCTTTTTCCTACTACACTGTTACAGCTCCAGTGAGAAGCTAATCCTGAGTGAATTTGGTGTGCTACTAAACTCTCATTTCAGGGACATTGTTGTAGCATTTTAATGAACATCTTAAAAAAAAAAAGAAGCTGGAAGTTCTTTCATTAGACCACTGGGTATCATGAAAGTCTCAATGACTCTGGGAAAAAAAATCTTTATTAGCACATTAAGATGGTATTTTTCCCACATAATAAAATATCTTCCAGGACTAACTGCAAACATAATTTTAGTGATCTTCCTGAACTTCATGAGAATTGTGTGTGCTGCTGCCTCAAAAACTGTCTTGGGAAGAGGGGATACTTGTAAAGGTGCTTGTCACTGCCATAAAGCTGGAAAGAAGACCACAAAATGAAGGCTTGTCTATTCTAACTCCTGGATATGTTTTTTTCTTTTTCTTCAAGTGGGGTCTCAGCTTTACAGTTTTCATTGTTGACCCTCACAAGGAAGAGAGATGCAGCATTTGTCAGAATCCTCTGTATTAATATTAACTTATTTTAAAGAGCTTCCTGGTATCAAGGCAGAAACTATTATGTGGTGCTTGACTTAAGCCATTTTTAAGTCTTTTACTCTGTCTCAATTAATGGGAGACAGACGAGTAGGCAAAGAGAAGTTTCTTGCTGTGCTTCAGTAGAAGCTCAGTATCTTAAAAAAGAACTAGATGCCTTTTCCCATTTCAGTTTATAAGACAGTTGAGTGGGAATATACTCAGCAACTGCTTTTAAACTGTGTGTGAATTGTTTTCTCTTGCAGGTACTTTTAGCCAGGAGAGGTTGAGGCATTCTCAGGACAGCAGAAGCTTGTACTCCTGCAGAATCTAAATCAAAAAAGGGAGAGTTTTGGGGAACTTGGGAGGAGAGAAGGCAAAGAAATGGTGATGGAGAGTGAGATGCCCATAAGCTGATCATTGGCTGTCCCAGCTCTTCTGACACCCTTTTCCTTTGGGCTAGACATCCGTGCTTTTGCACTCAAGCTGCTGCAGGGTCAGAGGTTCTTTCAGGGTGATGTACACCTTGACACTGAGCTGGGAGTGGGTAGTGACACTACCTGATGCCACCTCTTATGCTTATGACGGTACAAGGAGAAAATTTGTTACATGTGAGTAACTGGCTCTCATTTGACTGTGTTTTGTATGGCTGAAGTTCAGGAGGGTTTTCATTTATATGAGGAAGGGGTACATATGCACGTGCAAGGTATCAAGCTCACGAGATTTTTTTCTTCTTTTTTTTCCTCCCTACAATCTGCAAGACCAGGCTGTAGGAAAGGAAAGACTGGGCTGGTTTATTATATGGCATTAGCAAATGGATGTGGTTTTCTTTCCTCTCTGCAGCATCTTGCCTTTTAGTGGAAAGCAGCAGTCAATGGGAAACAGGTGCTGATTGGTGTAAGAGTTTCTGTGAGCTGTATCTGCTTATTTGAACCTCAGGTCCTGACATGCTTTCTTGTCTTGCCCAGACTGTGCTGACAGTTGTAGCTCTTTTGAGAAAGCTGGAATGAGCAGACAGTGAAACCATTCAAAATAGGAGTTACTTTATCCTTCCATTTCCTATTGGAAAGCCTTCTCATTAGGGTGAATTTCTTACCCCCTGCAAATCAGGCACTGAAATGATGGAAGCTCTGCCTTCAAAGCCTGTTTGCCATACTTCAAAAGCAGAGAATGTCTTCCCTGTTAAGAACAGAGATCAAAATGTTTCACACACAGTCAGTGCCCAAGTACAAATCCAGCTTGGCCCATGAACCCTCTTGGAAACTCCAGTCCTTGTTCCCAAAGGATATAGCCAAGCATCTCAGTTAGTGAGGCTGGGTGGGAAGGCAGTGTGAGGATGTCAGCAGCCTGGGTACCTCCCAGCTCCAGGGGAGGTGAGCTGGTGGAACAGAGTGGGAATTGTATTGTTGTTCTGTGGGGCTGGTTGACCTTGGGTTGAGCTTTGGCAGGAGCTCAGTGATGTGTTGCTGCTTTTCCATCCTATGCCAAAGGCTTAATGAGAAACATTTAAGGAAATACTGAGGAAATAGTTGCAATATTTGTGTCTGCTCTACATGGCATAAACTGCATTTTGCAAATTCCACAGTGTAGCAAAGCAAAGAGAAGGTTTTCTCATCCTTTGTTTTGAACTGTGGTACAGCTTATGAATGAGCTTCTAGCAAAATTAACAGACAAATGTTAATATTTAGTGCAAATAACCTTTCCTTTCCCCCCTCAACTTTCTTCTGCTTCATTGTGTAAACTAATTAACAATAAAGCCTTAAACAAGCACTGTAGCAAAGTAAATGTTGTCTTTACATATATAATTGTAATTAAAAGGCATTTCCTTATGGTCTTTCAAATCTAAATCCTTATACAATAGGGTCTCTCTACTACAATGATTTCCAGAGGTTTCATTAGTTCTCAGTGTACCAGCATTTATCGCTCTCTGCTCTCTCTCCTGAAAACTTAGTGGCTGTTAAGATTGAGAATTGCATTGCAGTGCTGTCTACGCTAATTAGGTTTTTTTCCAGCCTTGGTTTATGCCTCAGAGATGTGCTGCAGAAAAAAAACCCCAGCCAGATAAAGAAAGCTGTTACAGAACTAATGAATCTGTGCAGCTTGACTGAGAGGTGACGGGAGCTGATGGCAGTGGGCTGAGGGGCAGGGAACACGTTGGGGACCAACAGTCCATCAGCAGAGCCTGATCTCACCCAAGTGGAACGGGACCCCTCTGCCTCATTTCTCTGATTGTAGAACCACACCAGGACAACCCTGTTAGCAAATAAGAAAGATGCTGCCAAGTGTGCTTTGTACTCACTCTCATGAAATGCTTTGCTGCTTTCCACCAAGAGGTGGGACTGAAGCATTGCAAGATCATTCCCTGAAAATGTGGCTGGGGGAGAGGTGAGGATTTGAGTGGATGTTCTGTGACTTTCTTCATAAAGTTGCCTCCTGTCTGCTGCGAGCACACAGTCCTGTCATGCTCCTTTGTTCTCCAAGGTTGGATGTGTGTGGAAACCTTGTGAGCAAAGAAAATGCTGGTTAGGAGGCCCTGGCCAGGCTGAATTGCAGTTCAGAGCTCTTCCTTTAGAAATGCAGGCTCCAGTTGTCCCCCAGCGTGGGCAGTTGTGGGCAAAGGAGAAGGTGGAAACCTTGGAGCCATCCTGGTGAGCCCAGTGCCAAAGCATGCAGTCATGTTGGTTGAGAACAGTCCCATTCTCTCGACTCTCCCTTTTGTGCTTACTGGTTTCTCCTTTGTTTAAGCAAAAGTGTTGGTACCAGGATTTTTATTTGTTAAAGTGCTTAATGGCCAGGGCTGCTATGATTCCTGGTGCCTCTGAGATGGACAGAGATGAGGCAGTGAGCAATGTAATTCCCTCTGGCATGGAGACTGGTCAGAAACCTGCTGCTGCAGTGGGGTCATTGACAAGAAATACAAAAATGAGAGGTTCTTGAAGTATTGGGGTTTTGTTTATTTTTTTTCCCCCCATCCCTTCCTTTTATTTATTTTTTTTTGTTTTTGCCTATGGCTTTCAATCAACCAAAAATAGTGTTCAGCTGTAGCCAGCATTTCTCCCTCTGACATTATTGATGGGAAGGTTCAGATTGAAGATTCCCTGTAGCAGCCTGTCATTTTGCAAGTGCCAGCAGCCAGACTTGAGATCAGTCCTGGTGGTGAGACTTATCCTGCTTAGCTCCAAGCTGGGCTCATCAGGGCTCGAGCAAGTCTTAAATCTGCCACATGACAGTCGACTGCAGTGATTTTGCACAGTCAAAGAAATAGTATCTTATCTCTTTTATGTGGTATTGGCATCATGTACTGGGGGTCGTTGTGTGTTTTGGTTTACAGGGAGCAGCTCTGGGCAGATAGCTGCCATAATGAGACTTTCGAGAGCATTAACCCTTGGAACGGGGAGCTAATTTGGCTCTAAATCAAGAGATGAACACGCACAGGACTGTCAGAGGCAGAGGGAAAGATTAATCAGAAGCTGTTTTGATAAAAACATTGTGCTTTTGGCAGAAGTCCTGCTGAGCATGCTGCATCCAGGACACACAGCTTTGTTGTAGTCTCTTACTTCTTTTTCTCTCTCCAATTGACATTAAACACAGTAATTAAAGCAACCGAGATTAACGTGTCAAGCCAAGCTCTTCATTTGTCCTCATTTATTTTTTTCTTTTTCTATGAGCTACTTAATTTTCCCTTAATTCAGCAGATCATGTATTTTAAGGAAGGTTGACTCTCCAGCATGTTGGTGGCAGAGGGAGGAAAAAAAGTCTTGCTCTCCATCTGGAATTTCTTCATATAAATACTTTGTTGTAAGTTAATGAAAGAAAATTATCTTTGTAAGCAGCCTTTCTTCTGGCAATAAGCTTGACATAGCAGGAGTTTGGAGACATTAAGAATAGAGATTTATTTCCAAATGACCATCCAGACTGTTCAAAAGGATTTTGGTTTTCATAATTAGTTTTTTCTGCTTGTATGTTTTACTGTCTTTATCTTCTTTGCTTGAGCAATGCAAAGCTTTTCATTTAAACACATGTACTTGTATTGCTTTGATTTTATTCTGCTTGATATAGTAGATATACGCAGACAGTATTATAAATCTTCTATGGAATTTCTGCCCAAAATGCTCATTGTGGTGTGATGAGTGTTAGTAGAATCTCAGTGTAAGTGGTGTTACATCACAACAGCATTCTGATATGAGGAAAGATGAAGCAACTGATCTGTTCCAGGACAAAAGAATTCTTGGGCCTGTGGTGGGCCCACCTCATTATCTTGGGATAAAAGGGGCCTAGGAATTCTGCAGTGAAAGGAGCCATATCTCACAAGGTGCTTTCTTCAGCTCTGTCCTTTGAGAGTAGATCTTTACCTGTGAGCAAACCATGTGCAATACTGAAACAGCCATTTGGTACCTCATGGAAGCTTTTTCATCACACAGCACAAAGCAGGGCTGCTGCACTTGAGGGGTGCCAGTGGTCAGCCAGGCTCCCTTTACAGAGCACATCTCCTGGTGAGTTGTTTCTGTTCCCTCAGGACACTGAGGTTTTGCTCCACTTCCAATTTACCTGCTTAAGCTGGTGATGAGACAGCCATCAGAGGTTGTGCAGCTGCCTGTGAGCTGGGCTTGCCCTGCGGGGTGTCCAGGGGAAGGGGTGAACATCTCTTTGGTTGGTAGGTTGGCATGTGCTCCTGTCCTGTTCTGCTTTGGGTTATAATGTGGCTGGTGGAGAGCAAAGCTCTGAGCCTGCTCAAAGGGCAGAGCAGAGCTGTGAGCCACCACCTCCCACCTTATGTCTGTGTGGTTTGTTAGATCCCTCTTGTGCTTGGCAGGTCTCACCTGGATAGTCAGACTAGAACCAGCTCCTGATGGATGTCCTCCTACTGGGAGGGGCTGGTGTAAACAGGGGCAGAGGAGGCTGAGTTGTGAATTGCACTGTATTTGCTGGAAGTGAACACCTGGGAGCCTCTCTGCTGCTGCTCTGGGCAGCCATCCTGCAGCACAGAATGGGAGTGCTCCTTTGGCTAAGTCCTCGTTAGTGAGATGTTAAACTTAAGTCCATTAATCTTCCAGTGAATGAGCTGTAGCACAGATACATATGTTACATTTTTAAATGGCATGCAGCAGGTAGAGCTAAACCAGCCTCTCTAACTTGAGTCTCTAACTTGCTTTATTATCTGCAAAATGTGCTCTCCTGCTTTGCTGGAAGCCAGAGCGTTTGCCAGCCTGGCTCTTGTGTGTCTCTGGGATTTAGTTTCCACTCACAAAGGCTGACTGCTGCTATGCAGACAGAAAACCACAAAACTTTGATTTTTAGTTGGCAGTCATACTTGGACCACTGTAAAAGAGAAAATATATTTGGGCTATGTCTGCCCATAACTCGCCCACCCCTCCACACTTTGACTTCTAAGAAGAGATCAAGGCAAATGCTCTGCTCTGGATTAGAGTTGATACAGCTTTGAGATAGACCATTCCCACCCTAGAGAAAGGATAATGAATCTGGGGAAGGTATAGGACCCTGAATGTGTTTCTAATGCAGCCAAGTTACTGCAAGTTATGGAGATAAAACTGATGGATTTGAAAGTGCAACTTTTTTGGCTGCTGATCAACACCTACTTTTGGAGCTTAGCACTGGCAGTAGCATCTTCTGGGGATCTTGGTGGCCCCCTCAGCAAGCTACCTTGGGTATATCTTAAAAGAATCAGTGCAATTCTTCACTGCAGTGAGGATGTTCTTGCTCTCTCCAGGACTTGCTCCCCTGGGAAGCAATGAACCTCTGTCTTTGCTCTTGGCTGTGTGTTCTGTCCATGTCAAGGTGTGTTGACTTGCCTTTCTGACCCTCCCAATCTGCTCATCTCTCATCTGCTTTGTGTGACCACAATGATGAGAAGCTGTCCAGCTGAGCACAGTCCAAGGTTAGCACAGTCCAAGCAATTACAAAGGGAGGCCTTGTTCTGTTGTTTAACAAGGCAGAAACAACACTACAGGTGTTTGGGAGGAGTTGCATAGAAGATGCTCTTACATCTTTTTCAACAGGCTGCTTTTTGCTTTTCTTCTCAATTACCTTTTGGTTTGTTCTTCTGTGGGCTCTTTTCTCGAGAGTGCTTCAAACCCAGGGCATGTTTTTTGAGTGTAAACTGCTCTTTTCCTCTGCTGCACACACGTATGGAGGCACCCACGCTCGCTCTCGTCTGGCAGCGCTCGACTGTTTGTGTTCTTTATCAAACAGTCTGCTTTGTTTCGGTACAATAGCACAGTGCACACGATTGCTGTCACTTATTGTCGGGAAAGCAGCTTCATTGCATGCTCGTCATCTAACGAAGGAGAGACTCCCCTCGTACCCTGTCTGCTTTTGCTCTGGAAAGCCTTTGTGGTGGTTCAGCTGCTGCTGTTTTTCTGTGCGCCGGCCACTCGCTGGCACTGCAAAAGCGAGACAGTGGCTCCCTCTGGAGCCAGCACCACTGTGGCTCCAGGGACTGTCTTTTGCTGAAGCTGTCATGATTTTCAGCTGAATATTTGAACCCAAGCAGTGTTTAGTTTTCCCATTAAGGAGGCCTGTTTCCTGCCCAGTGGTATTCTTAGAAAACAGTAATTAGCTCAAAGTGCTGCCTCAGATGTCACCTGTGCTATGTGTTAGGAAGATGGCAACCTCTAAACTAGGGAACCATCTTCTGGAAGAGGGTGGATAAACTCTCTAGTCATGATGGGGGAATTTTGCTTATTTGTTCTGTTTATATTCTCTTAGAATCAAAACTATTTAGTATTTTCATTTGTATCGATTCTGACCTCACAAAACTAAAGAAAGTATTCATCCTTCCTTTTGAGACACAGGATCCACTAATTTTGATGCATACCAGCTCCTGAAGAGCCTTCCTTAGCTGCCAAGTGCTTTCCAGAGGCATCTCTTGGTATTAGGATGACCCACAGAGATGTGCAGGTTGTGGCACAGTACTTGAGTTCCCTGGGCTCACTTGTGACAGTTTTTCATTGTGTCTCTGGGGCTGGTGTGATAGCAAATGTCCTTTAGCAGCCTTAATTTAAGAAATAACTGAGCATCAACCCTCTGCCTTTGCCAGACAGATGTTGCTTCTCATGCCCCTTTGCTGCTAGAAAATTTTAGCATAAATGGGACTGTTAAGTATGTTGGATTTGGTTGATTGTTCTGCCAATATGTGTTTGAATGACTGCTCTGGTGTGGGAAGTCCCACTGAATTCATCAGGTTTTCTTGCACGCTGAATTATAATGTTTTCCTTAGCATTGTACATGGCTGTATTTCAATATAAAGAAAGTTTTGACATAAATGCTGAGGGGTTTATTATTATCAACAGGCTTTGTGGTTGCCAGGAGTAGAAAAGAATGATTGTTAATTGTTTCATTATACATAGCCCTGATCTCAGGCTTGTAGAAATGTGAGAGCAAACGAGGAGAGCAAGTTTCCTTTGCAATGTTTTGAAAAGGTTTATTAGCAGGGAAATTGATGTGGAAAGCCCTGAATGGGATGGCACAGAGTAAGGTATTGGAGCCAGTATTGGCTGCTGTCCTTTTGAACAAGTGCTTGCCAAGGAAAAGTATCACTGTTTTGCTTCTAATCAGAAAGGAATAATAACTGAACCTGTGAATGAATTGTGTTTTTCAAATAGTTGAATTAAAATGTATTTTTTTTCTTTTAGGTTGAATGTACTTGCTGTATTTCCCAGCAATTTGTTAAACTAATGTGTAATCTTATTTTGTATTGTAAAGGGATATTTTATTTGTAATGCTTTTTATAAAGTTTTGGGAAAATGCTAATATTTATATTTGTGATAAATACTATGGTGAATAAAGGAAAGTATTTCTCCTTATAGCAGCTGCATTCTAATCCACTATTAAATAAAGCAGGTAATGGGCTTCCTTTTCTGTTTAAAGGATTTGTAGCAAAAGAGGTCTGAATCTGTACAGGATGCCTCTACAGACCTGTAATATGAATAATGACCTTCCTGCAGATCTGCATTCTCAGCTCACGGGCACCATTTGGAACAGAATGGTGCTGCTCTGTCTGCAGCAGTTTTCCAGCCTGCTCTGACAAATGCAGCCCAGAAATTAAGCTGGCAGGGCAGCGTGTGTTATTCTGCAGCTGGAAGGGGAGATGAGTGCTTCTTTTCACAGAATATTTTAATATCAGGGCTTCTGAGTGCAGTTTAACCACAAAAAAATCATTTGCTTATTAGAAGAGAAGTGCAGCATTGACTTTGTGAGCACTCTGAAATCGCAGCTGACATTTTCAGGTGACAGCAGACGTGCAAAATACCTTTGGTGTCCACACAGCACCAGTGTCAGCAAAGAAATGCTCAGTCTGTCACAGGAATGTTTGTCCTGTCTCAAGCCTGAGTGCGCTTATTGACGTTTCACATTTTCAATCTTTACGCTGCCTCCTCCCCGGGCACTTTGCCACCTCATGCCCCAAACCTTTATTCCCTCGCCGGAATAACATCTGCTCCTAAGCAGGAGTTTTCTGCTTTAGGTTTTTAAAACGTGCCCTCTCGTGGTGAGCAGCAGTTTGTGCACGCTGAGTTAGTTTATTAATTTATTTGTCAAAATCCTGTCGCAGAACACAGATATCGTGGTCGTCTCTTAGTCCCGTGGGTAAATGTCTTAAGTCCATACAGATAAATATTCCACTTTGACTCTTTCTCCATTACAATGATGGTTTTGCTGAGCTTGGAAGATGTGCCCCTTGGTGCCCAAGGGATGGTGTGAAATCCTTGGGAATTTGGGGTATTGAGTTTCAGCAGCTTTGAAAGCTGTGGCTGTGGTCATTCACCTTGATTCTGTGGGATATATTATATTTAAATGTAGGTACTGCAAAGACTGTATCATTGACTTGTTTTGATGGTTCACATCAGGTACTGTCTATCTATTTAATCTATTAATTGGATTGCAAAGAAGCACTAATTTACTTTTAAAAGACAAAAGAGGAACTGTGAGTGTGAAATTTTTCTGTGCAGACTGTGACCCTACCACCTCTGAACCTGTGACCGGTACTGTTCCATATGGCTTGGACTCCAGCTTTTAGGAAATGGGTGCATTTTTCTTTATGAAAAACAAGTTGCATATTCCTAATCTTTATTGGTATGCCTGAAAGATAGCAATTCAGTTAAAGATATGAATACAAATAGGATTTGGGGGGCAAAGGAGCATCAGTGTGACTAAAATTTGTGATTTTTGAGTAATAAGTTAAAAAAAAACAACAAAACCCTCAAAACTACCCTAAATGATAAAGTAATTGTTATTCTTAAAAGCTGTTTTTAAGTGAAACATGTAACCCATTCAGTGCAGACAATTTCTTCAAAATTATGCTAAAGTGGTTTGAACTTCTCAAACTTCTCCTCCAATGTCTTGTTAATTTGTGCCCAAAAGCTTTAACTTGACTGACTCATCAGAGAAGATGCTAATCTAGGATAAGACTGTGCACAGGCTGAACAGTGAATCACCAGTGTCTGAGCTATCAAACTTGAAGCTCAGATGCTAGATGGGAGAAATATTGATTATTTCAGTCTTGGACAGCTAAAAATTAGAGCTTGCTCTAAACTTTTCTAGAGCCTAGCTGAGACCCTGCAAAGTCATTTGGAGATGAGTTGAATTAATTTGCTCACACGTAGCTGTAGAGCAAGGCTGTTTGCATTAATAGTGGCAGTGTGACTGGCTGGTGATGGAAGAGGTCATATCTGCAGTAATGTGTGCTGGAGCATAAATTGAGTGGTTGAGATGAAAGGGAGGCTCAGTAACTTGCTACTGTTGTGGAATTTAAGAAATTTGCACTGCTTCCAGCTATCTATTTAAAAGTCAATGACTGGAAACCAAATTACTCCTTGGCCTTAAAGGCACCTTTGAGTAATTTTTCATGAAGTGATTAGATAAGGGAGGGAGGTGAACAAGAGATGATGATTATTTTTCTGCTTTATCTCATGAATTGTGCTTGCAAGGTGTAATGCAACCAGAAGTCTTCTTTTAAGAGGAAGTATTTAAATGCCAGTATTACAAATTATCCATTGTTATAATGAAGGTTTCTCTCAGAAATTAAGGATAGTGTGAAAGCCAGGAGCCAAACCCGTCTGGAGGCTCAAATTAGCGATCCCGTGCTGCCTCCTTCAATTCTGACAAGGCTATAATCATGGAGGGTGCTTGGCAAGGTAAAACCTGTATTGCAAACTCAGGGTTAACACCTCCCATAAACATTGAAGTGTTGCATAGCACATAACTTGATGAACGTGGTTGTGCCTCTCTTAAGCCCATATGTATTTTAAACATGTGCTTACATCCTGTGTGCTGTGCTCTCCTGAAGAGCTGCCCATATTTAAACTCTTACTTCAGGGGAAAAGGAGGTAAATCAAAGTAACTTCTAGATCTTTGAAAAAAAAAAAAAGATGAGCTGTCTGATGTTTACTGTGTAAGGACATGGAACAAGTAATATGGAGATTTGTGGTGAATTTCTGTCTTAGAGCAACATTTTCCCGCATCTGTATCCTGGAGCCACTCAGGTCAGGGATTTGGGTGAGGTGAATCATGTGCTTCCCATGTACTGGAAGCCTCATGCACTAAGGATTTTTTTCCTGAAGCACAAATCTAAGATCATGTTTGTATTAAATTCATGAGGAATAGAAGAAAATACAGCTGCGAGTCGGTGTAGCACTTGCTAGTTTTACTGGCAAAAGCGAGGGGATCTGTGCTCTTTCTAGGAATGCAGACCTGTGATCTGTGCAGAGCCACGTCCGCAGCTGAAGGCGGCATTCAAACGTGGAGTGTAAGAGGAAAGCTGCGATTGAAAAGGAGGCTTTGTCAGGGGGATTAAATGACCACTTGTTAACTAATCGCACAAGTGTCTTTCATCTGCTCCTGGCTGTAGGCAACATAGAAACGTGCTTTCTATTAAATCCGCGGTTCCACTGAGGGGCACCAGCTTTCATTGTTATCATCTTTTTTTTTTTTTCCCTTCTTTTTTTTTTCTCTCTCTCATTCCCCCGTCCCCCGTTTTGGGTTTTTTTTTCACTTTTGGGTTGTGTTTTTTTTCTCCTGTTCTGATGGGTGAAACTGGATTTCATTATTTTAGTGGTATGCATGCCCAAAGTTCTCATGTCCCTGCCAACAAAATTAAATCTCCTTTCAATTTGACATAATTGCAGCATATGTGACGGTTTATGTATTGGTTTGTGGGAGTGTTTTTTTATAACTTTTTAAAAAAGAAAGTAAATTTTAGTTCTGTGGAACTGCTTTATTTGCAGTTTCTTGTGTGGTATATTTATTTGTTCTCAATGAAGATATTGGCCAATAAAATGGGTTATCTCAGTGATATTTAAAGCTATTCTCTCATCTTTATGGTCTTTATTACTTTTATTACTATCGTATGAACAATGCAATAATGCGTATTTCTGTCATATGGTATTGGGACTTTTTGTCTTTTCATTTGATCTCCCATGACTAAAATGACAAACCTAAATAGTATTTGATTTCTGGTCCTCATCATCTAACTCCATCTGTAATAGCTTGTCCTGGACTTTTGCTCTCAGATTTCATGCTTTGGCTGTATTGTTTGCAACCAAACGAAGGGAGCACCTGATTTTAATGGACAAGATAATCCTATGGCACACTTAATCAGATTAGATGTTAAAATCTTTGGTTGTTTCTTTCATGTGTAGCTGAAAACCAGTGATCATCTCTCTGTTGTAGGCGCTGGTCAGTGTCCTGTGCAGTGTGTTCCTGCCTGTCTTCTCTCCTCTCTTGGGGGACGCTGGGCAAGTCTTTTTCATTTTTCTGTGATTTTCTACTCAAGACACAAAGTACAAAGTGAACATAATTGCAAGTCCAGCGAGAAAGGAGCAGATATTTGCTGAATTAAAAGGACCTCCACATGTGATGGTAGGGAACTTTCCCTAAGGTGTGTTTCTTTAGATGATCAAGTCCCAACATTAGCTCCGCAAAATAGGTCTTGTTTGCCTTGGGTGCCAGTTCATCAAACTATATTAAGTAGGTATTTACACTTCTCCCAGCTGAGAAAGGCATTCAAGCGTGTAATTAAGTCCTATCTAAATCAGGGGAATTTAAGTACAAGCCTGAAGTTAAACACGTGGAAATGCCCTGCTGAACAGGGAAGGGCTGCTGAGTGGAAGTGGCAAGGCCCATCTGTGTTTTCCATTTTGGGCAGGCAAGTGTGATGTGAGAAGCCAGGTGTAAAAGCAGCCCCTGGCCAACATGATAGTGCTGTGCTCTTTGCTCTCTGCCAAAACAGCTGTTTACTTGGGGGGGGAGAGAGGGGGGGGTTGTGGTTTGGGTTTTGTGTTTTTTTCCTGGCCCTTTATCCCTTGTGCCTTGGCCTTGGTGAAACACAATCCTGCAACAGGAGTGGAGCCAGCCCAGCAGAGGCTTCAGCTGGCAGCACTCTGGTACCCTGGAGCCCAGCCTGGGGCTGTGCTGGGACACCCAAGGTTTCCCTAACCTGGGGCTGGTAGTCAGTTTGCTGCCTTGGTGAGGAGCAAAAACCTGGCTAGAGCATGTTGACTCCATCCAAAATAATGGCAGAGTTATTATAAATATACCCCTGCTGTGGCCCAGCACAGGAGGAGCTGCAGGGTGACACTGTGGTCATACAGCTGGTCCCAGGGGAGATAAAGAATGGACTATTAGCAGTATAAGGCATCTTCCTGCCACCATCCCTGTGTTTGTATTATCAGTTACAGCCACTGTAATTGTATTGATTTAAAAAAACACCACATTAAAATCATCCTTGCCTTTGGTATAATTATGCACCACTTTATGGAGGCCTTTAAATCAAGGCAAATCTTAAAACTAAAAGAGTTGTTGGGCTTGATCTGTTGTTATGGTTAAAAAATAGTGAAATAAACTCTTAAATAGGGGAGTGGGATGGAGCCTGAAAGCAGCTGTGGGAAATCTGAATCAATGTTTTGGATCTCTTTTTTTGTTAGCTGTGATTTAACCCTTCGCTGGACATCCATGTCCTGGTTCCTGACACTGTTAATGGACTAAGTCTGCTGTTGCTTTTTAGGCCACAAAGGTTGAGAAAAGATGAGTAAGCACCATTGCTTTCACAGCAGAGAAAAATTCGAGATGGCAGAATTACAGCTGGAGCTGGCATTTCCCCTCAGCCTCGTGGTGTGGTGACCTTGTCTCTCTGCCACCTGCTCACCCTCTCAGTCTGCTTCCTGAACAGAGCAAGGGGAGAAAATAAGACCAAAAAGCTTGTTGGTGAAGGTGAAGGCAGGCAGATTGCTTACCAATTACTGACACAGGCAAAGCAGATTCAGCTTGGTGAAAAGTTAATATACAGCCAGTTAACCCAGGTTTGGATAGTGAGAAACTGAGTTCAGCTTTTCCCCAGGCTCCGCTTCACTCCATCATTCCCAACTCCTCTACGCCCTGCTCTCCCCAGGGGGATGCTCAGTCCATCTCAGCTCTGCCCTGCTGTTCCTTCCTCCCCAGCTCTTGAGGCTCCTCACGGGCTGCAGTCTCTCCAGAGCTGCTCTAGCATGGGTTTATTACAATGAGCTCATTTTTGGAGTCAGACTTACTGTGCACCCTGTACCTAAAGAATGTCTCCCTCTAGGTCAAGTGGCTTCTCATTTTGGAGGCTGAAGCAATCTGCTAGATTTGCTGTTGAGCTTGGCATTACTGTTGGGCCACTGCAATCCTCATTATCTACATCTCTGTGGCATTAAGAGCAAACAAAATAAGCTGGAACATTTCAAGTCTTGTGTTTGAAATAGTTTAAATTTTACCCTACATTCAGATATTAAAATGCTTTGGTATTTTTTTTAATAATAGTTTCTTCCCAGGGTTTCAGCACTTTTCTTTTATCTCCTTTATTCTCATTCTCACCTGTCTTTTGTGCAGCCCTTCTACTCATCAAAGCCCTAATGAGATTTAAAAGTGAGATTGGTTAGCAGGGAATGAAGTAAGTGTTACAGGGGTCATTTGTGAGTGGCTGAATAGTTTTGACTTCAGATTTCTTTAGCAACTATTTTGAATTACAAATTCAAAGAAGAGGAAGAATTAAAAAAAGAAAAAGAAGGTAGAGAGGCTACAGAAACAGAAGAGCTGTCTGATCCCTGAGCTGGATGTGTTGTTAGCCTGGCTCAGCCCAGGGGTTGCTGTTCATGCCTGATCTGTTCTGCACCAATATCTCTTTATAAAAATATAGATTATACCCTCCCCAATTAAGCAGAACAGTAAAAAGAAATTGTACTTTTATCTGCTGCCAGGTATTTTTTTCATTCCCAGCTAGCTAGTGTGGAGGAGGTACCTTCTTTTTTTCTCCAGAAGATTCTGTGTGGCACAAGACTGTTGAGATCTGGAAGTGCTTAATAACCTCACTCAGCCTACAGTACTGCCTTTCAGCTGAATTTAACTTGCAGCATAAGGTTGTAAACTAGTTTGTGAATATTTCAGTCAGAAGGAAGTATATCTCTACTGATTTCAGTCGCTGGAGAATGATCTACCACGGTGGGCCCCTGACTGATGAGGTGATTTTTTTCCCCCCTCATTGAAGGAACATTTCCTCTGTTTAATATGGTGCAACTTCAGTTTGCACCCAAGAGATGAGGAGTAATGTGTGTCTCCACAAAAAGCCTCTCATGTAAGCCAGGAGCTGGTTGTAGTTAGGTGAGGTAAGTTTTGGAGACATGAGAGCCACAGCAGTGCTTTTGAAACAGCATCTTCTCTGTGGTGGATCTTGGGGATTCTTCCACTGCTGCAAAGAAGCATTTGCCACTTGTTTTTTGTCTCTTCCCTCAAACACTGCCAGTTGCTCCTGACAACAGAGATTCAGCTGCAGAGACAGGCGCTGGGCACTGCCTTGGCTGGCAGCTCAGGATTGCAGCTTTTCCTCTGGTGATAAAAATTAATTTTACTGACACTTTCAGCGGGCAGGACATTTCCCAGTGTATTATAAGAGGGAACAGGTAGTGTTTGCCAGACAGTAAAGGTGTTTCAGATACCTGTGCACTGACCTCTCCAAACCTTTTCTTTAGATACATTAACACTAGGTCTGGCTCTTCCATGTAGTTCCAGATACACGCTGTGTATTTTTTATTGTACCTGTTTGTTTATGTCCTGTTCAGATTTTTTGTTTGAATTAATCTTCCCTTTTACCCATGGGTCTTTTTTTTGCATTTAATGTCATGATTTTGTGCTGGGTTTCTTCTGAATCCTGATTGCTGATGCTTGAGGGGGCGGGGGTAAGTCATATGGATGGTTAAGCTCAGATTCTTTTTCTGTAAATTTCTTTTAAAATAAGCTGAAGTTGAAGCAAGTGCAAAAAAACTTTGCCTTTTCATCAGCTACATGAGCAGCTGTGTCTTGAGGAACTGGGTTCTGCTGATGTGTCCACTCCTGCCTTTCAGGATGAATGATGAGTGGTGTATAACTGAAGGCAACAGCATAAACTCTTTATATTTGGTTGCACTCATAAAACTGTGTGTTATTCCCCCTCTATTTTTTTGCATTTTGCTGACAGCTCTTGGTAAAGATGATGTCAGTAGGAAGTGAAGGTGCAAACTCTGCATATCTTTAGAATTACATAGGATGAAAGGCAGTGTTGCTTATGAACAAATAACGTTGTTCCTCTTTTATTTTGAGACTTCAACAAATCATCCAAATGGGACCGAATTTGTACAAACTGTCTTGGGCTGTTATTGACATGAAATAGTGGATTACAACCATGAACCATCAACAATTTTAGTTATTTTTGACAATGTGAAAGAAAAATATTTTCTGGTATTACATTACAAGATGCAGTGATTAGGAGTAATAGCCTTGCCATAATTTCATGAGCGTTATTCATGATTATAAACACAAAAATATCCCTGGTGTTGAAATGTGGGCATGCTGAATGTGTGGTAGTGTGCTGGGATCTACCCCAGGGTCCCTTTTGTGTACTCAGAGCTGTCTAAGATGGAGAAAAAAAGAGAATTTGGCTGATTTTCCTCTGTGTTGCTGCCATGGAATTTCCTACGGGTCATGTGTGCATCAGAGGGACGCCTGGCAAGAAGACTCAGACCTTTTCCTGCCCATAGCCACATTTTGTTCTTTCCTGGCTGCAGTTCTCTGCTCTCTCAGTGTTGGAGTTGCCTCTTCAACCCTTCACACAACCCCAGGGGGAGCTGCTGGCTCAAAGCAAATTCAATTAAATCTGTCTCCACCTGAAGGTGGGGACCCCCATGCAGATACACTTTGCAGAGAGGGGCTCCTGTTGAGGGAGCAGCCTGGGGTCTGCAAGGGAGAGGGAAGCTGAGAGGTTGAGGAGCAGCTGGGGCACGAGGACCCTCAGCTTTCCCAGGGTGGCAGGAGCAGCCACATCCAGAGTCTCGACGCTGCAGCTTGGCGGCTGGATGCTCTTGTTCTTCTATTTCTGTTTGTTCTGTCTCGCTGAAAATATGGGAAGTTAAAAATCCATTAGCTGATTCCGCCATAAACCCAGGCTTTTCCTGTTCCTTGCTGAATCTTACACTAGGGAGGCAAAAAAAAGCTGCCTGAACTCGGTAAATATCACTTTAATAACACTGTAATAACAAATAACACTATAATTTTATATCGACAATTTATGCTTCTTATATTTTTTTAGACTCTGGACCAAGGAAGTATAGTAATAACTGGTGTCAATTTAAATAAAGGAAGGACATAATCATAACCTTTGAAATAACTGGAACTTTTTATGTACTTTGCAAATATATTCTCTGAAAGGTTATGCTAGTGCTTTAGCTAGACACAGAAATTTTAGTGTCTCTCTCCCCATAATTTCTTCAGTAGCGTTTTCTTTTTATTAGTATAATTATTGCAGGTTAGCACTGCTATCATTTTCTCTTTTCATGGCTCTGTAGCATGCTATTATTTTCAGGAAGCAAAAAATAGGTGTCTTTAATAGTGCCATTACTGTTCTTCAGCCTTTAAATTTCCTATAAAAAGCTAGTTAAGGGGTATGATCCTAGTGTTAAAATCGCTCTCCATGGAATGCAATAAGATGATTTATAACAAAAATATAAACCCTTAATAGGCACCCAAAATGCAACCCTCAGAGATTTAGTAGCACCAGTACTAAGCTTTTGATCACTTTAACAGTACATTCCTAGAATTTTTATGCAGAGAAGGAAAATTTATTTCCTTAGCAATGGATCCCTGGGCATTGGCTTGTCCGTGTTTCGTTCTGTTGCCCTGGAATTTAGGTAATTTATTGACAGTATTGAGATGTAGGGAAGGCAATCCTGGGGGTTTGGGATGTTGGCAGCAAAAATTCAGATCAGTTTAGAAGGGACTGAAGCTTTTCATGCACAAAATGATTTGGTGTTTGATACCCACACCTGGGAATTTGTTGCTGTGAGTGGCACCAGTTGGCAATTCAGTAGCTGGAGCTCTTGGAGCTGTGAGGGAGATAATGAGGCAGCCTGAAGCTTTAGGGCTGTGATTTTTGATAGTTAAAGGTTTCTGTCTCATTGCTCATATTTTTCCAATCGTTTTTAGTGGTTCTGCTCACCTCATCCTGCCACCAGTGTAGCTGCTCTTCCCCCGCAGCTCTGCATGACTTAACCAGTCATCTGCCAGGGCAGTGTTCCTTCCTCTCCTGTGCAGAAAGGTATCTGGCAAGCTCTTTGCTTTCCCTGCCACGGAAGGGTGTATTTATTTTAAGTTATTTGGGTTAGCTGACCTTTGTCTGAGGCCCCATTTGGCTGCAGTGAGGTCAGGGGCAGAAGGCCCTTGGCAGCAGAGCAGTTGCTCTGTTACCATCCACCTACAAGTAATGAAGTTTGTGCTGTTCTGAATTGGGTAATAATTAGTTCCCAAACTACCTTTCTGTCCTCTCTCTAGTTTCAATGCAGCAACACAGAGCTGAGTCTTTTCTTTGGTCTGAATCGGAATCATCTCATTATTCTGAATGCTGAGGAATGTGTTAGTGCTACCTGTTATGCTTCTGCCCTGCACATCTACCTGGTCTTCTGCAATATGTAGGGCTGGACACTCATCCCCCAGGGCAGGAACTTGGCAACCAATAGTTGGGGGGGAAAAAAAACACCCGCAAAGATACGGTTTCACAAAATGTGAAATGGGAACGTTTCAACACCAAATGTTTCCAGATTTCATCAGAATTCACATAACTGACTTCATTTGCTGTCAATATTTACTCAAACAGCTGAGAAACTTCTCATTCTCTAAGCTGCTGGAATATTAATTTGACTGCAGATAACGTTCAGTTTTGCTGTGTCCCTTTGGCATTTCTTTATTTGCTACCAGTAAACCCCTAACTTCCCACCCTTAGCCAGGGCTTAGTACTTAGATGAGTGTTAGTCTATACCTAAGGTTGCAGTCATGACTTTTTTAGCCATGACATTTTTTAGCCTTTGGAAGAAGCAAATGTTAGGAAACTAATTTTCTCCCCACGCAGCTGTGTTCAGAAAGCTGCTAGTGAAAGCTATTGATTCTAAAATAACACTGAATTTTTAAACAAATGTTTCATCCTGTTATACACAATATGGTGTTCTTTTAAAGTTATGAAATAATGTAGAAGAGATTCTTTTTCAGCTTTTATTGCTTGCATACCATGAAACCATAGAGATGTAAAGGCTTGCTTGGCTGTGCCATAATCTTCAAGCTAATTGCTAAGATAACATAGCTGCAATGTAGAACCTGCAGCAGTTTTGCCAGCAAGCGTAATTGTTTGATATTTTAGTTTTCTATCCCATTTCAATTGCTGGTGTTTGTTTCTGTGTGTCATATTCATAAAGCCATATCAGAATATTTTCAGTTTTCTTTTAAGAACATTGTTTTAATTGCTGTGTTTCTGGTATAAACAGTGCATTCATCACCAGGATATTCTCCTATGCCAGCTCGAGAAATTAAAAGCATTTGGGAAAGATCAGCTAAATGTTCCGACCTGTCCCTTTGAATTACTTTACAGTTTACATTTTCCAGTATAACCAAGGCCAGAGTCGAATGTGTTCAATGTCTAAACGTTTGTTTTACTCTGAAATGAGAAGAGGGAAGTCTTTTTTAAAGACCCACCATTTAACAGTCAAAGCTGGCTTTGTTATTCCTTCTCCGTATGCTGGCAGTGCCTCAGGTGGGATTAGGCAGTTGCTGCGGTGCCCTGCAGTCCTGCTGTGCCCTCCCAAAATCAGGCGTCTCTGGGATAGACCAGTACAGAGGGAGGGCTGAGGTGTGGGTCAGGGTTGTCATCACTTTCTGTCTCAGCTGATGTGCTGAGGCTGAGTGTTTCGTGTCAGGTGCAAGGCAGTGCTCAGGGAGCCTAATTTGTGGGGCTGATGTCACCAGGACTGGCATTCTGCCCCAAATTCATGGGCATCTCTCAGGGATGGGCCTCTGGAGGTCTCCTCATGCTCCCATGCCAGCGGCAAGCTGGGAAAGAATACAACCTCTTAAAATCTCTCTGAAAAACTTTCCAGAAGTGGTGGCAAATATGAAGGAAATGCCAGTGCAAGGTTTATTTGAAACTTTCTCTGGAAAACATTTAGATAATTCCTATATGGCTATGAGCAATTCTGCCAGCTCAACACCAAACAGATAAGTGCTCTGTCCCAAATGTATGCATTTTAAATGGGAATGTCATACTTCAGATCCAGGTCCCCAAACTATATCAGGTTTCCTGTGACACTGAAATGTTGCTGTGCAAACAGAGTCGTGTGTCACCATCATGTGTTAATGACACCTCTCGGTGTGTGTGGTGACTTCAGACACAGCAGCTCAGTGTGTGGGATAGCAGAGCTCTGCAGGAAGGAATGATCCCCTGTACTTATGAGGGGGATGAGGCAAAATCTCCCCTCTGCAGGGGAACCAGGAGGTGCTGCTGTGAATTAACAACTAGGCTTGGGATGTTTCCTGACATGAGAGCCTGTGACGTTGGACTAAATTTTGCTTTTCTTTCTGTGTAATGTTGAGCTGAGCCAACAACATCTGTGTCAAATTTCTATCAAATACGGTTAAAACCTGTCAGTTTTGAGCCCTCCTGCATCACACATCTGTAACAGGAAGTGTTTGAGCTGAACTGAGCCAGGCAAGCAGCATGATCTGTCATTATACTGAAATGGATAAAGGAGACACTTTGTTCTCCTCATGCTTTGAGGCACTGCTGAATCCACGTCTGATAAACCCTTTGCTCATTGTTGTGGGGTTGCCTGATGTCCTGCTCTTTGGGAGAGAGTGGCCAGTCATTTGGGTATAGACAGTTGTGCTCTGATATTATCTTATGCTACAAACCTTTGGGGAAAATAAAATGCATCAGCTCTGATCTAGCAAGTGCAAGAATGTCCCTTGAACTTGGAGAAATTCTGGAAAGCCCTGCAAATGCAGCTTTCTTAGAAAACCTGTTGAGATATCATGGTCTGGTTTTCTCTGGCATTCTTAAACACAGGAGAGAAATTTGTCTTTGAGGTGCCTTGCTTGCAAATAGAGGTATTTTAAGAAAATCCTATTAAAAGATATGGGGTGCAGGGAGTTCCAGTGTAGTGAAATTGAACGTCCTTCAGTTTAATTATTGAATACAAGATGGTTTCCTCACAGAAAGAGAAGCATAAATACTGCACAACTGAGTGTTTTGCAGATAGTTTGATTAGATTGATGGATACCTATTCCTTTCAGCTTAAGGCAGTACTCTACCCCAAAAGCCCATGGCATGTTTGCATAACTAAAATGCAATTAAAAACTTCTAGGAGAAGAAATTTCATAGAGCTTCACCTGAGAAACCCAGGGAGCCAGGATAGGTTGTTTGGAGAGATTAGAAATTTTTCCTCATCTCTTGATGATTTTCTATTATGTGCATTAAGGGTTCAACCCTAGGCTTACTAAGCTTTTCTTCTGTTGCCTCTAGTAGCAGAATTGAAAGATATTTTGAGGAGGAAGAAGGGAGGAAAAAGGGAGCACAGTTTTTGTGAAATGAAATGTGGCCATTCTTAGTTCTCATAGTTTCCTGGGCATTTGCACTTCGTCTCTTTCATTTGGATGGATTCCCATTGCTGCTTGAAGATGTCAGTAAAGAGCTGTGGTGTTTTACTGGTGCTTTCTTTTTAGTGCTGTGGGTTTTGTCCCTTGTGGAAGCTCTATGCATTAATACCTTTTTTTAAATGAGTATAATCCATCTATGACTGCAGCTGAGGACTTCATGGCAGCTGTATGGATTCTGCCTAGATCCCTGTGGATTTCAGATGATTCCAGGCTTATAGGTTTGTTCCTATTTACAGCAGAGACTTGCACCAAAAACATTTAATTCCTGAGCAGAGCCTCAGGGGTCTGTTCACATCTAATACAAATTGATCCAGATGGAAAGGAACTGCAGATCTGATGTGAGTGCAACACAGGGGAAAATGAAAACGCTCTCAGAAGTTTCCCCTGAATGCTGGTGTGGGATTCAGACCAGAGCCAAGCGACACACACTGCTGGAGGCTTGCCTGTGCACAAATCCTACCTGTGCCCTCCTGCCAGGGCTGAGTCTTAGATCTGTGAACTGTGTGAGACCCCAGAGCAGGGGAGGGTGCTCCAGGAACATGTGCCACGCTCATGTTCCAGAGAGCTTTCCCTGGGTGAAGGAGGACCCTTAGGTGGTGTGTGGTGGTCGTGTTTTGGGTGTGTGGTGGTCGTGTTTTGGGTGTGTGGTGGTCATGTTTTAGGTGTTATCTCCTCTCTCCTGATGCCTGGGGGGGGATCAAATGACTTCAGTCCGTGAGCAGGGGGTAATTATGGAAAGTGGTGTACTCCAGTGAGCCTCTATCTGGTAAGAATGTTAATCACGTTGCTGTATTTGGTATAAATATTTACATCTGAACTGTTTTAATTGGAAACTACTGTTGATTTTAAAAACATTCTACACAAGTGATGTAGCATCTTTGCATGCTTAATAGGAGGAACTGGTTTCGTGTGTGATTTAGGGTACTAAATAACATATTAAATTATGCAGAGCAAAATGTAAATGTATGTTTCTTATTTATGTTTTTCAGGTAAGAAATTGCATTCCGTTAAGCAAGGCTGCCTGAGGGAGTTGACAGATGCTGGCTCTGTGCATTCATTTGTAAGCTACCAAATCATGCAAAGTATTCTAGCATTAATCCTGTTTGATATTTTGGCAGCTTTCTGAATTAAATTATTGCTTTTAAAATATCCAAACAAAATATTTCCTCAAAATTCTGCTGTTCTTTTGCTTCCCTTTGCAAAACTGTTTTTAAATACTATCCAAGTTAGAGAACAGTTTCTGCTTCTTCCATAGACCTGCATGTTTTTCCTTGAGTAATATGCAAATTTTGTCTGATTACTCTAGATCTTTCTGATATCTCTCAGATAATCAGTTGTATGGATATTTTTTAAAATAAATGTCATAAGAGTCAGCCTGCATCTCTAATTGTGTTATATATTTAGGTATTCCCCGACAGTATTTTATCTCCATGTTGATATATTGTCCCCCAGGATCAAAGCTTAATTTTACCTCCCCGTTTTTTTTTTTTTTTCTTCTTTTTGGGTCCCTCTCTGCAGTAAGCAATATAAAAGGCATAAAAGTGTTGCTTCCAGTCTCTTACAGCTAGGAAGTCTACCAACTACAATCAATAACTCTGAATTTCTAGGGTAAATTAAATGAAAGCAATATACATGATTCTCCCTCATTACACAGGAGAGGAACAGAAAGCTAGAAACGTGATCTGGTTCTTGTAGATACTTGATGAAAAATAATACAGCTTTGCAGGAAGATAGCCACCAGGAGTCTAAAATTGATTTTCTTCATTATAGCTGCTTGAGATTTGCATTTTTCATATCAAGAAACTTTTACAGTGGGAAGCATTTTTCCTTCTGAAGTAGTTTCTTCGGTAAGACAGGGAGAGAAAACATCTTATGTAGGCCAAAAAACCCTCAAGTGTTACTTTAAGAAGGCAAAGCTGCTGTCCATCTTTGCTGTGGATAGTGAGGCACAGGTGCAAGAGAGCTAAATCAAGTCATTAATCCCAATATTACATTTCCTGCCCTTTCAGCACCAAAAAGGGTTGTTTGAAGGAGGTCACTATTTTATCTCTGGAAGTAGATGGAGAAACTTGCCTTCAAATTGCAGTGTGGGCCCCTGGTTCTGCATGGGCTCCAATAAGGAGCTCTTTAAATACTGCTTTTTAATGGTGATTGTTTTCATCAGGCCTTATTTAGAGCATGGCTTATCTCATGGGACTCAAAGGGGCTTTCAGCTGGTGTGGTACAAGCTCCCATGGCTTGGCAGAACTGGGGAGCCTGAAGAACCTTGGGCAGCCCTTGGGGCTCCGTCCTGCTGCTACATTGCATTCCCTGTCCTGCAGCAGCTCTTCCAAGCTGTCAGTGGGGCTGTTTCCAGGCCAGCCAGGCCTGGCTGTGGTAAAGGGAGCAGCTATGTTGGCCTTCAGACCGAAGGAGCTGTGGGTTAGTGAAACCCTCAGCTGCCCATCTGCTTGGCTGCAATCTGTTCCTCTGCAAACAGGGACTTTTGTTGGGTGATAGATAACGGCATGTTGAGAATGGCTACCAGACTTTTGGATTAGATGGGCGAGCCTTATTACTCTTAGCTTGAACATAAGGCTGGAAAATATTTGGCAGGAAGGTGCCTTTGCATTTTAATTAATCAGTGTTTTGTTTCTTTTTTCCTGGAAACAAATTGAACCCTATGCACTTGGTTGGTTTTTGAGCAGCTCCTCAGCAGAGCCCACGATTTAGTTTTTAGTTTCAAAATAGAACCCTGGACCTGGGCAAAGAAGGTTATATGGGGGTTATGCTGGTTTAGAATTTGCCCTGCATCTTCATTTTGATTCCCTGCATGATGCTTTCAGCCAACAGAGATGTCCCTATAGCATCATAAAAGGGATGAATGTGAATGTTTTTCTTGCAGACGTTAAACCCAGATTTATATATCTGGAAAATTGGCTCTGCTATCCAACTGATGCAGTGTGTGAATTTTCAAACTGCAGGCTCTGCTGTAGAGATTCCTTTTGCCCCTTACAAACTGTTTCCCCAGAAGGAGAAGTGCCAGCAGAATTTGAATATGCATAAACTGTGGAGGAAATTATGATAATTAACAGCAGGGTGGCCAATTTTGAAATACTATATTTATCATTCTTTATAGGTCTTTTTTTATCATTCTTGCTTTTCATCAGGCTGGAAAAGATTTCTCTTAAACCATGGCTGAGGGAAAAAAAAAATTTCTCTGAGATTTTCTTGCAGGAGAGAGAGAAGGTGATCCAGGGATCACTTAGTCCTGGTATTTGTAAAGTCAGTTCCAAGGCTGTTATTTATTTTACCAGTACTCAGGTTGAATTTATAGAGTGTAGCTCATCCAGAAATACTCCAGACTTCTGTAGGACAAAATCAATACAAGAGAAATAGGTTCCTCTTCTTTCACTGTCCATGCTGCTGCCTTCACAATTAACACAGAATTTCATTCCTATGCTAAGTTTCATATGGAATATTAACATTATTAATTCATTTTTGCCATCATGTAGAATTTAAATCAGCTACGAACTTAAGTCTTCCAATTCAGAACATATCTTAAATCCATAAGGAATTGCCGTTGTTGTTAATGACTCTCACATAATTAATTTCTTCATGAAACAGAATGAATGCTTATGTGTCTCAGGTACTAAATGGTCTGTATTCTTACAATGCAATTTCAATTTTAATTTAATTAAACTGTGGGATATCTCGTTGAGAAACATTATATGTGAAAAAGAACTTACTTAATGTGAAAGGCAAAGTGCTATTATTTTTGCAGTGATAAAACCTAAATCAGATGGAAGTGGAAATCTAAATCAAGTGGAAGACTAGTGCAGAGCCAGTAATCTCTGTTTAAAATGAGACACTTTGCAGCCAATAATTTAATTTCATTTGCTTTCAGACCAGTCTTATTTTAAAAGTGTCTTTTATTGCTTTGTGTTCCTCTGCAGAGCAAGTCATGGCATCTGAGGTGGCTTGCACAAGGCACCTGATTTTGTTCATTTATTCCACTTTTTTTTATTGAGTAAATTTACTCAATAAACACTCAGCTGGCCATGATTCTCTTAAACTCAATAGATGGCACTGGTTTACACAGTTCTTGCCTGTTGTCTTTGCCAAGGTGATTACTGTTCTGCAAAGGCTTGTGAGAAAAGATGTTTGTATGAACAGTGGTCTGTATGCTGTGGGTTCCTGTGGTTTTTTGGGGTTGTTTGTTTGTTTTAAGAATTGCACTGTAATTTAGTGTTTTCACAACATACTGTCTGTATAAACTTACGTCCTGTGTACTGCTTGTGCTTGTGACAAATACCATCAAATCATTTGGACTGGAAAGATTCCAAGGGAGATTGTGTAGTTCAGTCTCCTGCTGAAAGCTGAGACAGCACTGACTTTATACCAGCTTGCCCAGGGCTTTGTCTACACCTTCAGGGACAGAGATTCTTTTGGGCTCCTGTACCAGTCCTTAATTATACCCAGGGGAGTGTGTCCAGTATATCCAGTCCAGACAGTCTCATTCTCTTTTCTCACTGAAGAGCATGGCTGTGTCCTCTGTAAGCCCTGCCTCAGTACTTGATGGCCTCTGTAGGACCCTAAAGCCTTCTCCTTTCCAGGTCAGACTAACTCAGCCTCTCCTCACAGCTTGCATGCTCCAGTGCTGACCATCCTGGTGGTCTCAGGTGGATTTGCCCAAGCTGATCAACATCTTTCTCATATTAGAGGGGCCTCAAGATTGGGGGCACTATTCCAGCTGTGGTTGAAAGAGAGCTGAAAAAGGAGAATAATGACTTTCCTTGATCAAGTGGCTTATGCACTTGTTGTTGCAGCCTTTGGGTCCAGGCACCCTTCACTGCTGTTAGGGCTCATGTCCTGCCAAGTGTCCACCTGGATCTGAGCTCCCCAGGCAGTGTTTGTACAGGTGTGGTCCTAGACAAAAATTTGCAGAACACTGTTTTTTTTACTAAGCAAGGTAAACACTGCACTACTATCTTAAAGTTTTAACTCGAATCTGCCCTCTTGCCAAAAGAGTGAGCCACCTGCTATTAATTAAAACCAGCCTACTACAGCTAATGGCTAAAACCAAATTCAGGCCTATGCATATTCTGTTTTAAGCATTCATGTGACTCTCCTGGCATCCTGTTGCTTTTAAAGACCAAATTCAATGCTTTCTCTTGACTCCCACAGGCTTTGAGCTGTGCCTAAAACATTTCCTTTCAGTCAAAAGCTGTCCAACTACTGCTTTCTAGACTGCCCACACATGCAATGAAAGAGCCATGTGGAGGCATTAGAGAGTGAATTAGAATGAATTAGAGGAGCCAGGTTTTATAAAGGCTGGAGGAAATGCAATGTAAGTGGTAGTGACAGAGAGGAACTGCCAGTTCCTTCAAACTGAAATCTTGTTTACGTCTTTGTGTGCGTGCTTTTTCCTTTTTCACAGAACGCGCTGCCTCTCTGCCCTTCCTCATGGCTCACTGCTGTCTTTGTCTAGCAAGTCACTTGCCTTCACCTGTAGACTATATTTATCTTCATCCGAGTCACCTTTCTCAGTTAATACCAGATTTTCCACTGCTGACGTTAGTGGGACCCTTTCCTCTGCCCTCTCCCGTTCCTAATTTGCAGCCTTTCTTGCCAACACAGACCTTAGACCCCAGGCACCATTTTTCTTTCCCATCAGGTGCAGTTTAAAAAAAGCAGCTGTCATTTAAATTCTTGGCTTTTAAAATAACTTTCTGCTAGAACTGTGAGGTCCAGCTGTTTTCTAGCACTTGACCTTTTCTTAATATAATTAGAAGTTTAGAAACTGGTTTACTTCACAAACCCAAACCTAGATCCTCATAAAAAGGAAGCCCAGGGCTGGTAGGCATACTGCTGGTTGTGATAGCCAGGCTTTTAATTTATTAATCTTCTGACAGTGCTGCAATAAGAACTGAACCTTTTAAATGGTGCCTTACTATTTTCAAAGTACTCTGAGCTACTTTCTGGAAAAGCTGAGAGTTTATAGGGGTTGGCATCGTGGATGCAGGCAAAACTTAACAGCTACTCAAATGCCACAACTAATGGCAGAACTTGGGGTGTTTTTGGACAAAGGGTCCTTGGGCCAGCACCCTCTCCTTGGCTGTAACCATTCTGTTTATTTTCACAGGGGCAACAGTGCAGAGCTGTTGCCACTTGTTTCCCCCTGTGCCTAGGGAATATTTAACTGCAGGATGTGTGGATTGAGCTCCTCTTGCACATTTTTTATGTTCTGGGAATTGTTTTGATTCCCAGGAGACTGAGTGTGCCAGTGCATCCTCTGCTGTGGTCTGCCTGAGTGCGTTCAACACTCCTGAGAGTCACCTTTTCTCCATTCCCCCTCACACTCCTGGGCTCTGAAGGCTCTGATAGGTCGGACTTGTTCAGGTGCAGTTTGCACCATGTTCTGTATAGCGTTTGTAAAACGTGCCCCAGGTATTTGAAGTCTCTCATAAGCTGAAGTGATGACCTACCTGGCATGCAGGGAATGTGGATCTGGAAGGAATGTGTCCTGCAGAGGTGCAGCAGAGGGGTTTGTACTGCTGAGAAAACCTCCCCTACCACTGACCCCCAACTGGTTTGCAGAGCTGCAGCAGGAAAGGGAGGTCTGTGGGTGCACAGCTTACTGCCTTAAGACATGTTTAGGGTTTTTTCTTGGAGCATGGGGAGGCATCTGACCCTGCTTAAGCCTTTTGCTTGGTTTGAGCAGCTGTTGGAGATGTTTGGGGCTGTCAGTGTCCCTCTAAAGGTGTTCTCGTGGTGGGGTGGCTCTTGGACCTGGGAACTGTAACCCTGTCACTGCTGTCAAGTCAGTGTATAGCCTTGGGGCAGACTGTTTAATCTCAGCCTGATCCCCTCTGAAGATCTGACCTTATTTCCCTACTGTGTAATTTTTACAGCCACATGAGGATTGAGGATTAATTAGTTAATGTCTGTGAAGTGTTTTGAGTGTGTTATTTAAGGGTGAAGTATTATCATAAGTCTCTAGGGAAGTGTCATCGTGTTTAACATGTGTACTGGCATCTGTCCTTCCTAGAAACTTGTGACAGATAAATCCTGTTCCAGATCCTTTGATTTCCATGTCTTCATTATTCATTTTGCCCTATTTTGGAATGCATTTTTCATTTTATTTGAATCAGAAATATAGCTTCTATGTGGCAGTAGCATGTAAAGGTAGTTTCAGTTTTTGGACATGTTGATAGTTTCAGCAGTATTTCTGGGAAATGCTACCAGAAACACTCTAGTCTATGGAATTGAGGGGGTGCTTTAATTCCTGGGAGTAGTTGTTGGGATTTAGGATTCTTCTTTTCATTTCTTTCAGGGAATTTCCTCCCATATATGTTGCTAGGAGAAAATAATGACCAGAGAGACAAAAGAAATTGCCAAGCTCAGGGGAGGCAGGCACTTGGCTGCACTCCTTTTATCTGAGGGAATCTCTGGGAAGAGCAGAAGTTCCTCAAGCAGTGGCCTAAGAAAAAAGGAGCTGTGGCAGCTGCTAGCTCCTTCTTGCTCTCTCACATTTGGAGGGGAAGGAGACTGCAGTCGCTGTGGGAAAAATTCACCACTACTGCAGGGTTCTGTCTTCTGCTGCCTTCTGCCGTGAGTGGAGCTCTGCTTGTGAGAGCAGCCATTGCACTTGGACCTTATTAACACTCACCAAAGAGGGGACCCATCACCATCTGCTGGGGTGCCTCACCCTGGGATCCTGGGCCCTTTCCCCCCAAGGGAGCCTCTCCTGGCTGTGTTCAGGAGCCAGGTGGCCACTGCCCAGCCCTGCTGTTTCTCTGCCACTGCTCCAAGGTTTCCATGCTGCACTGTAACTGCCGGGATGCCTCGCGGTCCCAGCTACAGCTGCCAAGTTTCTGATGCATCTTATCTACCACTCTGGGACTATACTCATCCCTGCCTTCCCAGCTTGCTACTCCGAGGTTCCTGCTACAGCCCGTTTCACTATCCAGAGGGGCACCCGGACTGGCTGCCCTGTGAGTTGTAAAGGGAGCCCGTTCTCCATCCATTTCTGCTGGCCCGCCCGCCATTTCTGTGAGGGACTGTGAGGGCGCCACAGCGCCCCCTGCAGGCGTGGGGGAATCGACACAGCCCCTGCCTGGCCGGGAGCCACCAGCGCCCCTGCTGGCTGTGACCGGAACTGCACTGACGGGCAAAGTGCCGCAGCCGAGAGGCTGGACTGGGTTTGTGGTTCTGTCTGGTGTAGCTGCTGGTGTTGTTTGTTTGTGTGCCTTGTTATACAGATATACATACTAGTAAAGAGCTGTTATTCCTTTTCCCATACCTTTGCCTGAAAGCCCCTTCAAAATTATAATTCAGAGGAAAAGGGGTCATATTTTCTATTCCAAGGGAGGCTCCTGCCTTCCTTAGCAGACACCCGTCTTTCAAATCAAGACAGTAACTTTAGCTGCATGTACTTTTCTGGAATTACTGTATCTTCTATAATTATTTTTGTCCTAGTACATTTGCACAATACTGAAAGAGGGAAGCTGTAATGGCTCTCAGCAGTGAAGAGGATGCTCAGAAGGGCACTTACCTTTGTTCCCCCTGTCAGCTAAGGAAATACTCAGAAAAACACATGTACGTGCAATGTTTTCTTGAGGAGCTAGCCATTACAATGTGTGATGGAAAAGCTGGCATTCTTGTCTCTGCCTCTAAGATAAACTGCTTTATAGATTTCGACTTCAAGTTTCCTGTCCTCTGTGCAGAGTTTGTCCTGTGACTTTTACTGTGCTTCTTAGCCCTTAATTCCTTGTTCCTTCCCATCTCTAATGCTGTCATCAACTGATGTTTAGTGAAAAGCTTGCAAATATGCAAACTAATCTTTCCTTCTGCCTGAAGTTTTCTCCCTAGGGATCTTTAGAAGGCAATTTATTTTCTCTATATCGAGGTGGCAGAAATCACAGACTCTTTGCTTTGCTGATTCCATGCAACGCCATTTGGTATTTTTGAGCTCTCCCCCTTCTTGTTAATAATCTGTTCTACCCTCCAATTATGTATTTTCTGCCTGAACACTCTAATGAGTTGTTACATGTCTTGCTTTCAGAAGAAACCCTGTAGTTGCTGTCAAGTATGGGGTTTTTTAGACAGCTCAGGAATTCTGAGGTGGTGTCTGGGCAAGTTTCTCCGTAGTCAAAGGCAACCCTTGTTGGGAGGCAGGTCGGAAGGACAGCAGGGGTCAAAGCCAGCCAGGCATCCTCCCAGAGGATGTGTACAGGGAGGGTGGGATTAGCCTGGTAGTGCAACCAGGAGCACCTGGGCTGTTGTTGGGAGGGCACAGAACTGTGCCTGGACATGGCAGTGTTTCCCCATCTGCTGTCTGCAGGCTGTTGTGGAAGGGCCCCAAGGGAAGAATTGCAAGTTCTACATTTGCTCTTGCTCTTTTGGCCTTGGCACCAGGGGCTGTATTTGGCAGGAAAACTGCTTTTCTACACTGCAGCTTGTCACATAAATGGTGCTTTAGGTCTAGAATGGATTAAATAGGGCTCCACTCCAACCTCTCTGTATTGTGCTTCTAGATAACTATTTGTTCATCCATATGAAAATTGCTTTCCATTTTTAGTATCTATATAAAATCCACACTATATATAAATATGTAGCCCTATAAAGACCTGAAAATTCTTCCTGCTATGCTGACACTCTAAGAGAAGTGGGGAGTTACAACAACTAAAACAAAATTCAACATTCAGCATCCGGAAGATCTGCCTTCTGACACAAAGTGCAGTCACTCTCACACAGGCCAATTTTCTACTCTGCCAATACACTTCTGAATACTTGGGGAGGTCAATGACCAGGAAATCTAGGTAACTCGTGGCTAGAAGTAATGGGAAGGCACTATTCCAGAATGGTCAATAGAGAACCATTTGTCTGTCTTGCTCACTCTGAGCTTAATGCTCACAAAATCGTGGCTTAATTTCATTCAGTAGTGTTTCATTCAGAGAGCAAACCCTGTGTTGGGGGATGGCTTTCCACTGCTGTTTCTGGGAAATCTGTGCCAGTCCTTTTTTTATGCCTCCTCTTTAGTAAGGTATCTCACAGGCTGGCCAGGGGAGCCAAAGTGTGCTGGGCTCTGAGCTGCAAACACGGGCTTGCACTTGCTCAGCCTTCTGGAAATTATTCCTGTGCTCTGATTTGTAAAGGCAGCGAACTATAACTTTGTGTAACTCTTAATCTTGCTTTCTTTTTTGAGTATTTGTGTGAAATACAAATATCCTGAGATAAGAATAAGTGGTTTGGTCTAATCAGTTTCCATAAATATTTCATTGGTATGATTACCTGCTACTTTAAATTATTTTCTTGCATGGCTTGTGCCTGATTAAAATACAAAATCTAACTCATTTCTGGAGTGTCAGTTTGAAATAAATGCGTGGATGTATTTGTAAAACGTATTAGATGAAAGAGGGGAAAAAAAAGAGTCATGCAGGGGAAAAACATCCAATTGCTTTCAGCAATGTGAGATGAAATCAAAAAATACCCTTCCAAATTTGTGAAAGTCACTTAATTAAAAAAGTATTTTGAAATGTAGGTTATAGGAACATATAGAAAAAGAACAAATCAGGTCTGAATACATTTCCTTTTTTCCCCTTTCTCATTTTAAACACTTGTGCTAGAGAGCTCATATGTAATACTGCAGCAGGTCTGAAAAATCTGTCTTAAACTCCTGTAAAAATTACTATGATCCTTTAGGATTTAGGGACCTTTTTTCTTTCTTTTTTTTTTTTTCTCACTTTGTCTTTGCTATTCCCCTCATCAACTAATTTTCTTTATGGCATGCTCTATTATTTACTGCGAGAGTAGTCAAAGTTTTTCTAAATTATTTTAAAGACAAATTATTATCAAAGAGATCTCTTTAGAGTATTTTGCTTCTTTCTGGAAGACTGAACTGCATTGCAGCATATACAGGAGTTCTTCCTCCTTTGTCCAGTTTTTTGAGGTCTTTTCCCCTTTAATTAGACTATGTTTATTGTTCTTAAATCCACACCAAAAAAACCCCAGCTGATGTCAGCAGGCTCAGATCACCATGGAGATCTTCCTAAAGTAAAACCTGCTATTAGTTACTATTGGCCAGTAACAAAAAGCATCATGGATCAACAAAAGCAAGCTCTCCAAAATCCCAAATCTTCTTGGGCATTTCATTCCTGATAGAAAGGAGCTGCAAGTGCATGGCCTGATCCCTGATAAACCCCAGGCCTGCAGCTCCCTCTGGAATTGCAAGGGTGTGTTTTCCCAGGATGCCCATGCCTGCACTCAATCACTGCAGAGGATGGAGCAATGTTTCATGCATGAGCACATTGCTGAATAAACTTGCATGAAAACAAGAGATTCCTACGTTGGCATAGGACAGGGAGTCTGAGTTCATTAACATTGGGTTTCACTGGGGTGACCTGGGCACTATGAGCAAACCCTGCCCTGTGAGGAGAGACTAATTGGTGCCCAAAATGCTCATATTTGGGTCTGAATGCAGGCACTGCAGCGAGAGGATCTTTGCTTACACTGAGCAGGGTTGCTTTGTACTTGGAGGCTCCCTAACGCCAGTACCCAGTGGGTGGCAGTGCACAAGCTTTGCATGGCTCTGTAGGCTTTTATTATTTTTTTTAATTCTCCCGGCTAGTTTCCATGGTGATGACTGCAGCTTTGATGCCTGTGCAAAAGTGGAGAGGGAAAGAGAAATAAGAGGGCGATATTGCATTAAGCTAGGACTTGAGTAACCCGTGGAAGTCACAGTGGTCACAGCCAAGTGCAAGTCCTGCCAATAAGGCAGTAGTGGGCACAGAGAGATCGTGGATTCCTGAAGAGCAGCTTCCAACAAGCTGTTCTGAAGGGGTGGTCTAAAGGTGGCAATAAACCTGAAAGATTGAAAGGGGACAAATCATGGCAAATGTGATGTATTTACATTAAGTGAACTAGATTCAGTTCTGGAGTTTTTAGGCAATTTTTGCATTATATGGGTAAAGCTGTAATAAGAACTATAATACACAGTAAAATAGAACATGGAATCTCCTTACAGTAGTTTAAAGTGATACATCTAATTACCATAGTGGCTATAAATGCCAGGTCAGAGAAGGGGTGTTTTTTTTGAACTCATTCAAGTTTTTGCACTGATTCAATTTTATTTTCTGGTACAAGAAATAGTTGTCAGGCTTGAAGTTTGGATTTGTTAAACCTCCATCTAAAATTCTCTTTTGAACCCATTGAGCCTCCTCTGCAGCAGTGTAACCTCCAATTAAACAGCAGAGGACTTGCAATTCAGGCACTGCAGTAATTGTCAATACTGTTGACTTTGCACCATAATCTTTTGTGACTGCTATGAGACGTGGCTGAATTTAATGCCCACGATCTACAGCTTATCAGCATAGATTGATCCAAGCCTGTTTTGTGTAAAAGCTGCTGATCAAGGAATGCTACAGGTTGGTTTCTCAGACCTGCTTCTTCCTTGCTGCTTCAATTCAATCAACTTGTCTCCCTTATCTTGAGCAGAGTCTGTCAGATGGAGGGGGATCTGCCAGCCCTTGTGAGGGGGCAGAGTCCAAAGGTGCACTTCACCATCTGCAACTCTGAAATTTAGCTGTGTATCAAAGTTATTGTTGGTTTGTTTGAGCTCTTTTGGGTTTTGTTTAGAAGAAGAAAAGGAAGGGATGTTCAGGGGGATGCTTTACTGGTGCAGCTTTTGGGAGAGAGGTGTGGATTGTGGTGGTCTTTCCCCAAACTTCCCTATGCCTCTAGTAAAACTGCACCCCCAGTTTATCATTGATGTTCTAGCTTTTCCCAATTGTTTCCTCTCCTTCCTACATCTCTCATTGTGCCTTGATCAGCAAGCAGACGCCAACATGAGTCTCCCCATTTGAGAGACTGCCTCACTGAGAATCTCACCAGCCCCTGAAGTGATCCTTCCCTCATATTGCTGAGCTCACTTTCAGACTCCTGCCTTCTACAGTAGATCTTGTGTTTTTCCTCCCAAAATGTGATGCTTGAGCCTGCATCACCTCTGGAGGAGCTGAATTTAAAGTTTGGTGTCTGATGTTGATTCTTTGTTTCTGAGGTAAAGATACATGTAGTAGGATCTGGAAAACTGTTGTTGGAAAGATGGATAGTTGCCTCTCTGACTGCTAGAGGGAAAACAGGGATGACAAGCCTTGTTCACAGAAATTGCAGTGTGTGTTAATGCTTCTCAGTGCTCAAGTTTTCTGAAGGATCAAACGGGGGGAAAAATCAGCCTTTTGTGAGCTCTGGGTACCTGAGTGTGCACAGGAGGTGTGCTGGAGTCTCGGGGTTGAACAAGAGATGAGAATAAAGTAGCCAGAGAGATTGCTGGGCCTTCTTTTTCTTTTCTGTAGTTGCTTTGCTGTGGGTGTACCTTCTTTTTTTCATTCTCAGCATGAACATTTTTTTCATGAAAGATGATCAGCCACATTAGTCAGATGATTCCTGGTCCTCAAAGCAGCTCTTCTGTATGGGAGATATCTGGGCATTGCCTACTATGAGTCTTCAACAAGTGATCTTTGTATCAAAGGATGACCAGAGAATATTAAATAGAATTTCCTACTGTGTTTAATACAGAATATCTCGGGCTATTTCTCCTCTGTAAAGTTAAGTTACATTTCAGGGAGGTGACTTGGTTGAATTGACTTAATGGGCATGAAACCTTCACTGTCATTGTAGAAAATCAGCTTACTCAGAGGAGTTGTTTTCTAGACTTACAGAGGTTCTTGCAAGCTGTTTAAGCAATGCTAAATATATTGCAGCCAAGAAAAGCTGACAAAGATCGTAGCTGACAAATTTCTAATAGCAACTTTGTAACTTCATTGCTTTTTCAGCAACAACACAAAAAGAGAAAAATACTGTTAACTTGGCAAAATCGGTTTTCTGTTTCTTGGGGTGTGGTAACAAACCTCACTAAAATAACTGAATATAAGTCAGCAAAAATATAACCTGCTTTCAACAAAAATTGGAGCTATGTAACCCTACCAGTATCTAAAGCTGGTGTATAACTTCCCTTGTTGAAATTCATCACCCTTCTGCAAACGAATTAGGCAGTCTGAGACTCAAGACATGAGGATTAGTAGAGGGCTTAATTAAAACATCATCGCTGTTGTCCCTGCAGAATCAAAATCCTGACACTCTGCTTACTGAACTGTATTTGAGCCCTAATTTTAAATGATTGGCTTTTACTTTAAAGGGATCATCACTTAGAACCTTTATCATGGCTTTCTTTTCAGAATTGTTGCCTTATCTGTGTTTGCAGATCAAAAATCATTCTCACTATTTTATTAGTGATATGATGCTATTTGCAGGTGCTACAGTGTGCATGTAGAGTTTTGCCAAGTTAATGATGGCCTTGACTCTCAAAATATTGTATTTATAATTAGACAAAGTCTTTCAGATTTACAATGTTTATCCTCCCTACAGGTCCATGTTTCCCAGAAGACTAGTATCAGTTTGGCTCTAGCCTGTCAAATAGGCCCAAGAAATGCATGCCAATCCCAAATCCTGATCTTCAGCAAAAAGTCTTCTTTTTCAGTCTTGGGAACAAACCCTGAAATCAATAAAAATTTAAAATTAAAAATACCAAAAGAGTCCAACAAGTTTAGACATTTGGTAGTAAAGAAAAGAGAGCTTATATGTCTAGAGTTATGATCAGGTATCCAAACTGGGGACTGGAAGCCAGAAGTTCTGGTTATATTTTGGTAATTTGGCCTTTCCTTGTTATATATTTATGTAATAGAAAATACCCCAGCAATTGGTGTTTGGTGCAGATTTTGGCAATCTGAGGTAGAGTTCACCTGCCTGTAGCTAAATCGGGGTTTTGTACATCCTGTGCAAGAGGACCGGGGAAAAGATCTCTGTAAGACTTTTTCGTAAGTCAGATGCATAAAAAAGAGTGTCCATTAAGTGACAGAAAATACTTGATTTTCAAAAGGCTGTGATGAATTACGCACAAGTTTAAGTTTGCATATTTTAAGGTACAAGGAGAACTTGTCTTAGTTCTTGATTTGCTTTCTGAATTGAGACTGAATGTTCCTGTAGCAGGTGGTGAGAGCCTGTTTTTCTAGGAGCTTTAAAATCAATTTTGTTGTTTAACCAACTCAGCTTCCCCAAAATTGTAGGAACCCTGACACTGCCTTTGACCTTTCCATGTTTTTCATCTGGCACATTACACAGTTTGTGGCCAGCCCTGTGCTACTAAATGCATGACATTTGTTAGAGGCTTTGCTGTGGTGAGTAATAGTGGAGGGTGAATATATTTTGTGGACCTTTGCAGATTAAATGCATTAATTCATGGGTACCTGCAATTTCAGGAGACTGGATTTGACATTGATGGTGGCCTTCAGCCTGATGTTCCTCAAGTTGTTGGATGGAGATGTGACTGTCTTGCCTTTTTTGGGGCTGGGATCACGAGTGTTACTTTCATAGAGTTCTGCAATTACCTGGGTATATTCTGTGTCTGCAGTCTAAAATCCCATATTAAAAAAAAAATTAAATTTCAAACACATTTGGAGTAGCTTTTCTCTTCGTGGCTTGTGGTTCAGGCTTTTTTGTGAGCTGTGCCAGTGTAGTGGTTGTCATGGAATGACTTTAAGGAAATTGTGACCATGCTGTATCCTAGGAGTCAATGGCTGAAACTTGAAAGTGATGAATTCCTTACAAAACTACTGTTTGCCTCTCACTCAAACATGAGTAAATTAGCTGTAGTGCCACTCAAGTCAGGAGTTCAGGAGGAATATAAATGGTATGTGATCCAATATTTCAGGATATGCCAATTTGAGGGGTTCAGATAATTTGCATAGTCTCAGGTTCAGATCTCTGAATGTCACTTCAAGGTTCTTCCATCTTTTGGGTATAACACATCCCAGTCGCTTGCAATTTAAGCAGAACTCCTAGGCACAGACTGCTAAGCCAAAATGACCTATTCATGACTTTTAGAAAATTCAAAAGGGCAAATCTTCTGTGTTATCTCTAAATGTCAACATTGAATCTACTTGATTTTCTGCAATAAAAGCAGGAGCAGATGTAAACGAAATGCACATCAGGCTGTGTTTCCCAGTTTGCTGACCAGATTAAAGTCTTCAAGAAATTTCAAATAGCTCTTGGTTAGTAAGGATTTTTTCCACTTTTAGTCTGAGTTTCCCTCTGGGGAGGCATACGACCACTTTGATGGCTGCATGTTTAAATTATTTACTGAGCATTGGTCTTACTCTTTTTTTGTGTGTGTCATCAGCCTGAAGCCACCCAAACAATGGACCAGCAGCAGTACTGGAGACCAGCTGTGCAAAGTAACATCTTAGCTGGCTATTTTAGTCCCCCAAGCCTGCTAACCACAAGTGAAAAAGCAGAAACCCTGCCTTTGCTTATGTCCTGGCTGTGACTGCAAGCGCAAGGTTTCCTCATGGCTTTAACATTAATGTGCTCTAAACTGCTAAGTCAGAGCTCTTATTTTCCCCTTGAGCTGGCAGCCTGGGCCAGCTCCCTTTAATCCACACATTAAGCACACATTTTAAAGTGTGTTGTTTTTGGAAAGATGTTCAGCAACTTCCCTTTTGAATGCAGACGCAGAGGTCCCTTTCCAGAATTGATGGCCTGTACTCGAGTGAACTGCTCTGTCTCTGGGCTTTGTGAAAGACCAAGTCTGTGAGTTCAGGGATCACCTTTCTAAATGGGGCCTCGTAAAAGGCAAGGTGAAATGAAGGGCAGCTTGAAGGGGGGGGGAAAAAAATAGATGAATCTCAAGAGTTTGGTTTGGCAAGAAACAGTGCAAGCTCATTTTGCCTTAAAAACTTTTACTGGACTCTCCCCTGGTTTAATTATACCTTGTTTTTATTACTTTCATCATGCATTAATATATAAAGCACATGGATGTGGCACTGTGCAAGTGTGACTTAGTTCCCTGAGCCTTAATTTCTCTCATGCAGCCGGTGGTATCAGAGGAACGATGTCCTGGTGGTTCTCCTGACCTTGCCCTGCCAGGCTGATGCTGGTACCCAGCACAGAGGGCTCCATATTCACCATGCAGGGTGCAGAATTTCCAGAGCAAACCCACAGCTTTACTCTCCTGAATACTTAAATTCAGTGCAATTGTCCAGCCAGTGCTCTCACCTCTCACTAATGACTTATGTCTTATGAAGTTGATGAGCTGGGGGTGGCAAGGTGGGGCTCCATCTCTTCTCCCAAATAGCAGGCGATAAAACAAGAGGAAACTGCTTCAAGTTTCACAGGGAAAGATTTAGATTGGATTGTAGGAAAGACTTTCTTCACTGCAAATGGTGCTCAGGCACTGGAACAGGCTGCCAGGGGAAGTGGTATATAATTGCCAACTCTGGAAGTGTTCAAAAAAAAGTGTGGATGTGGCATTTAAGGGATGTGGTTTAGTGGTGAACATGGCAGTACTGGGTTAATGATGGGACTTGATCTTAGGAGGCCTTTTCCAATGTAAAGGGTTTTAGGGTTTTATGATTCTGTGATTCCAAGGCTACTGCACTTGCTGTGTGCTGGCAGTCATCCTTTTTCACTTGTGACCCATGTAATTAAGGCTGCAGCAGGATCTGCTGCTACATCTCATTACTGTGTTCCCTGGGAGTATTTCTCAGTGAGGTAGTTTATTTCATTTTATGTATCTAGAAAAAAAATGCCTCAGTTTCTTTAGTATTCCTGTAGTCTGCCAGAGGAGTTGGCATTTTTTGAAGGACTTTTCCTTTTGGGGTCAGCAGCTGCTATAAACAAGTTTTGTACTGTCTCATTCCTAAACATTTTGGATATTTCATATAAAGGCTTCCTATATTTGCAGTTTTAACAAAAGATCTCTTTGTATAGGTAAGACAAATGCTAAGACATTTCACTTGCAGTCTGCTGATGGCTTTTGCAAACATTAAAAGTATTGCTGTTTCCACTTGATTGATCAAGTGAGTTGTAAAGAAATTTAATTTTGCTATGTCATTTAAAATAGTTCAGTAGAGTCAGAATACCTATTAGGATACAGCCTTGTGCATATTTTTGTGATTTTTGGGTAGATGGATTATCTCAGAGACTAATTTTTAGTGCTGAGAAGCTGGTGCTTGACTGTAGACGGTACCTGGAAGGCTGCATCTACTGTATTTGTGGCATGTATCATCTTTTTTTTAATTGTTAACCGGTCATTTTTCAAGGCATAAATAACTTACCTTCATCCAGGGCAGGCATATGAAATCAGAACATCCCTTCTAACCTTTCAAATCATTAAAGCAAAGACAATTTTAGTTTGTACCCAGGTGTCTGAAGACATGCTCAGACAGAAAAGATATGTGGGAGAAACCTTGTATAGGCCACTGTGTTATTAATAAGCCAGGGAAATATAGCTAGCATCACTTTGATTCTAGAAGAGAGACACATTTGGTTTCAAATTAAATATTTTTCTCCAGGCCTCACTCGTTTCTTGAGTGAATGCCAAGTGTCTGAATTGAAAATTCAGTGTTATCCTAGAAGTTATGTCAGACTTGCTTTTATCAATGTATAGGTCAATGAGGAAAACACCAAAATAAATGCAGTGTTGCTCCTTTCAGTGTGTGTAGATAGACAAAAATCAGGGTCTTTCTAATTACACTCATGAGAAAAAATTGCTGATGGAGTCAGATTTTAACTCATCTTATTTACAAGTGTGTTATACTTTCTGGCTATATTTTTACCTGTGTTAATCCCAAGAAATCATCAAAATTATGCTGGATAGTAGAAGGTAGGGGTTCTAGAAGATAAATATTGGAATACGTCATAGCTAGAGATCAGGTTATTTTTAAAATTGCTAAGTTTGTTCTACGAGTGTAGAACAAACATGTCTTGATTTTGGAGGAGTGAGGGTGGGTGCTGCAGCAATGCTGTGTTCCTGTATCCCTGAATCAGCCAAATTTTCATTCCCACATAAAAGGGCTGGAAAGTGTTAGTGCTGTTTGCTTTTCTCTTCTCTCTACCTTACTTTCTCCACCGCCAGCTGGAGGTTCTGGCCAGGCAGGTTTATAATCAACACTGCCCTCTGCATTTCCAGCTTCTTCCAGTAGTGTTTTATTAGGATATATTGACCACCAAATTTTCTGTTCTTGCTCAGTCTGGGCTTTTCAATGGCAGAGCTTGTGGGGCTGGAGCAGAGGCTGCTGGAAATGGTGCAGCTCAGCCCAGTTTTTCTGGGGTGCTTGGAATGGTTTGTGCTGAAGCTCTGGGGATTGCTTTATACTCTTGTCTGTTTTGCTGCAGATCTGCTGTCAAGAATTAAACTTCCTATAGGGAGCCACAACCCTGCCTATATTGATTTTTCTAAACAGTTGCTCCGTTTTAGTGCCCTCGAAGGGACTATACATCTTTTTAATTAAAAATAAAGTAAATATCAAACGAGTGATGAGGGGTGCAGTGGGCAGAAAACCAACTGCATATTGACTTTTTGTTCTGGAGATGAGTTCATACAAACAGCTTACAAGGGACTCCAGAACATGGAAGTGTTTTACCCTGACCGGTTATCTTGGGGGAAACATTCTGGCATAGCTGGGAAATACAACTGATCATTTACTTTAGACTCTGGAAAATTCAAGAAGTTACATTTACACACTAGGTTTTTCTAAAGATCTTGAGATTGGTCTTGAGTGATGCTGTGGCTTCATCCCTGAAATCTCCACACTTCCACAGCTGTGCATTTGGCTGCATCCTCGTGATGTTCCATCTCACCAGTGTGATGTGTGTAGTCCCACTGAGGGGATTGTGTGTTTAAGGCTCTGGGCAGTCCCAGCGTGAGATAGGTGCTTAGGAAAACTTTGTGGAAGTGTTATGTTAAATTTCTGTTAGTGTAGTTATTGCTAGTTTTTCATCCTTATTCAAAAGGCTATGTAAGGGTACGTTTATCTGCTGGTTAGATATTTAAAAATAGTGCTAGAAAATTGGAGTTTAGATTTGTGGCACATTAGGAAGCTGTTCCAAGTTAGATGATATCTCATACAGAATGTCTGATATGCAGTTAATTCACAGCTGTCTTCTAGGTCATTCAGTTCCACAGCAGCAAGGCCAGCTGAAGCAACTGAATCAAGCTTGTAACATCTCTAAAATGCTAGTTCATGAGTTATCATAAATTTCTTGTGCAGATGTGTTAAGCTTCCATTTGCACAAAAACTTCCCAACAACCACACACAACACCGAAATCTTTGCTGGCATCTGTTTAGAGATTTGGAGGCATGAAGGAAATGAGGAAAAAGAAAGATTTCTCTGATTCATTCTCCGTGCCTTGTGTTTGGTTCATCATGGGCATCAGTGAAATAATAGAAAGAACGTGGAAAATAAATCCAACAAGTCATCAGTAAATCTGAGCATGTTCAGCACAGTGTCATTATTTCAGGTATTTAAGGATGTAGAAACAGCCACTTTTTGGGGATTCCCCAGGTGGCCTGGGCAGAGTTGGCAGCAAAGATCTGCTCTGCAGAAGTCTGGTCTGGCATGCTGTTCACTGGATCACCCTGCAAAAGAAAAGGGAAAAGTGGAATTTCTCTTCTAAAATTTTCATAGGAAGCATTGATTAGAATTGCTCTTACAATTTGATGGCAATAAATCTTATTTGACAGCCCTGTTGTATTGCAGTTGGGAGATGGATGGGAAGGAGGGTGCAAACAATTGATTGTGCATCTAACTAAGCAACAGCAGGACATGAATTTACAGGGAGAACAGCAGAGCTGTTTGGGCCAGCTAAAATTTTTAGAAAATAATCTCAGGATTTTCATGCAGAGGTCATGTCTGGCTACAGCTGCAGAAGAGGGCTGACAACACCACGGTGTGCCTGCCTGGGCAGTCAGGGTGGGGGGCTGCAGTAACTCAGCAGTTCTCGTTTATCTTGGAGATAAATTGCAGAGACAAAGGAAATCTTAATTTCTGTGGTTTAAATAGTGGTTTAAAGACCACGTTCTTAAAGTGGATCAATACAGCAATCTGTTTCAGGTAGAGGTGAACAAAACCATCTCTCAGTGCCCTTAACATCTTGGTGGGCCTGGGCAGACTGAACATGCTTTGTGCTCGCTGAGACTGGGCTGTATTTTCTCTTAGATGCTCTTTGTTTGAAGACAGTTTCCTTTAAGGCTGATTTGCCAGAGCAACAGTGCATTGATGCACAAATAAGCTTGTTTTATAAGAGTAGAAACTAGAAATCTCAGATTACATGGAAAAGGGGAAAATTTTGGAACTCCTTCTGCTTCTCTCCCCTCCCCCAATCTTGTAGACCAGGAAGCTTTGTAATGGTCTCCTAATAAGAATTGCCTTTCTAATTCTGGTTTTGAATCTAATTACTGAATTGAGGCACCATTGTCTGTGTGCAGTCTCCTACTTCTCCACAAGCTTCTGGTCCAGTGGACGCCCACACAGAACTGAAGCGAGTAATAATGTCGTTTTTTTCTTTCTAAGCTATGGTGCTGGATTGTCCACAGCCACATGTATGCAAATTCTAAGAGGGACGACAAACTGTGGAGAAAAATGTCCCTTATTGCTGGTAACACCAAATTACTATTTTTTATCTGGTGATTACTGTCCTGTGGTGTTTAATGCTGTTATATACTTTTGCCTTATTGATAGTGGCTTGTGGAGTAGTAGTATTTGTCCAAAATAATGAAGCAGGCCCTTCATGGATAAGGGTTGGTTTTTTTTTTTGCAAGATTCTTGGCAGCAGTCTGATAGGGAACTGGCCTTCCTAAAACTCAGCTTATGACAGAATATTCTCTTTGAAGAGTAGCTACTCTAGCATTTGGTATTCAGTGGCTCTGGGCACAGTACATCTAAAGGAGTTCATCCAATATTGATGGTCTTCCAGTAAATCAGGAGGGGGAAAAAAAACCCTCTATTTCTTAAAGCTCTTATTTTTAACTACTTGTTACCTGATCTTGGTCTGAAAGGTCACAAGGGTGAAGCCGTAGCAGGCTAAACAAAAATTAAAGAACTGTGCTTTGTCTTCTGTAGATGCTCCTTAATGTTTTCTCAAACTTGCAGCCTTATGGAGAGCAGAGTGAGCCTGTTTCTGAGAGCATTGCTCTGTATTGTACATCATTATAGTACTACAGCATCTGAAGGTGATTATTCAGGGCTGTTCTAGATCTGTCTTGTAGATCAGAACGTTGGCACCTAAAAATATGACTGTGCTGCTGTGTTTGTGTGGTTTTAAAAGCAGCGGTCCTGCCTCTCATTTGGCCACAGAGAAAAATGGGTTTGGTCTCCTGCACTGACTTGAGAGAATTAATCTCTTTGGTTTACTGCTGTTGTCTCTCCCACCACTGCTTTGGCATCCCCACACAGCTGCCAGTGCCAAGGCAGTGCAGGATCACAGGGAGCTGAAAGGTGCAGGGAAAGGGCCTGAGGCCTCTGGCAGCTCTGCTGTCCAGGTCACTTTAGGCTGGTTGAGGTCTCTACCCTTAAGCTGTGTTTACATGTCCACAGAGGATGAAACTGTCACTTCTGAAGGAGTTGCTGACCTCCAGGTGTGCCCCTGTAACTGGCTGTGTGAGGCAGTGCCAGACTGCAGCAAAGGAGGTGTTGCTTAAGCTGATTTATTTTGATTTTTTGAGAAGCTGTAACGTCTTGAGCTGCAATCCCTTGCTGAACGGACTTTGCCCTGTATGAGCAAAAGCAGTTCCTAGAGGTGTTGGCAGTGCTGCCAGGATTTGCTGATGCAGAACAGCTGCCTGGGTAGCAGAAGCCTTACCCAGTGCTGCTGTCTGGTGTGAAGGTTTGGGGCTGTGGCCTGCAGAGCTTCCCTGACACCGCTGACTTCAAACGTGCAGCCGTGAGCTCCTTCATCATCTCTCCCGTGTGGCACCAGCTATGCTGTGTGTTCTGTGTGCACCTCCGTGTTTATCTTTAAACCCATTAGGCAGGATTTTGCATGGTGTGTCTGGGTAAGCCTGGCACTTTTCTCCATGTGCACACTCATCTTGGATACCCGAGATAACAGGTTTACAATGAGGAACCACTGGAGCCATTCTTTGGCTTTAGAGATTCATTCAGGGTTTACAGCTGAGGGTAACAACAACAAGGTTGTAATTGTGGCAGTCCAAATAAATGTGGAAATAAGGCTTTGGTTTACTTAAAATTCTCGTAGGCCACGGAGAGAATGAGTAAATGTGATTTCATTTCTGATAGTCTTTACTAGTTTTTCATACACAGTGTGGTGTAGAAACATTTGTATTTCAATTTATTTTATAGAAAAACCCTTCTTTCATAATCTCTATCAGCTCGTTGTGAATAACAACCTCTGATCACAGAAGGCTATTAATTCTTAATTATCTGCTGGTAATTTACTTGTGCATGAGTTTAGCAATCCATTAGGTGGTGATTTATTTTTGAGAGAAATATGTAATGAAAAGTTTTAGGATTTGCTTTCCCTCACATCCCCTTTTTGGCTTGCACTGGAATTAGCTGATTGATTAGATTACAGGATTTATTCAAACCACACTCTGTGTGTTAGAGATTGTAGTTAAGTACATTAAGAAAATCTGAAGCAAGACACAGATAAATGTAATAGTGTTTTTGATGGCAGTCTCTGAATTAGGCTACTGGCTGAGAAATTGGAAGTTAAATTAACAAACACTGGAGTATTGGTCTAGTTCGGGGGTTTATTTTTTTTTCTTCTAGTCTCTCTTGATTTATGGATATCTAAAAGTTTTTGAGTGGAAATATAAATCCCTCACAGCAGAGGAGCTCAGTGGCAGTGATCTGGTTTTGTGCCATGCTGTGGGACTACATGGAGCATGGACTGAAAACTTTGACTTAATGCTGCTTTTTGACACAAGAAGGAGGGATGGAAAGCAAGGCCTGAACCTCCCACTACCAGTTTGGCTCAACTGTTGTGTGAAGCCGTGTCCTGCCATCTTGGCTCGTGCTGAATGCAAACAGGGAAAAACTTAAATTGTTACAAATAATTTTCCAAAAGTGTGGGATTTCTCTATAGCACTCGCCTCTGTCCCCATGCTCCTTCTGTGGGATGTAAGGCTATCTCAGTTTTGGAAAACAGCCTTGTGGTTGCTTTCTTCTTCACCAGGAACTCGGCATTTAATGATGAGTGTCACCTCTCTGACTTGATAGTGGTCTTACATTTGTGACTGTAGCTCAGCAGCTGAGCTGTGGTAGCTGTCTGCAGAGGCAGCTTTTGGTAATTTCATTTACTGTCACTTGAGGTGCACAGGGTGGGAAGTTAAATCCAGTTACTTCTGTTAACAGTTGTTTTTCCACACCTTATTCTGTGACTTAAAGGCATAACATCACCATTTATACCTGAGGTACTGAAATATATTGGGGCCTATTTTGTTTTTCTGGTAGTTTCACATGCACCAAATCAGATCTCTTTGCTGAACTGTTTAGCTGAGAAGTTAATTAGTCATTAAAAGAGTTGGTTCCTTTATTAGCTGGAGTTAGCTTTAGTGTGTTGTCTGGAAACTGACTGCTGTAATGTGATTTTTGCAAAGGGAGTGGTTGGTGTTCCTGACAGCTCAGAGCTGAGAGCAAGGGCTGCTTTTCCTGCCCAGTGCCACATCCTCATGTGCTGGTTTCCCACTTCTAGCTCCACTTGAAGCACTGACAGAGTCCATGGCACATTTGTCATGTCAAAGATTTTGTTAGTAATTGGCCCCAAGCCTGACAAGATAAATTACCTGGAGGAAGAAGATGATGTCATTAAATAAGGATCGTTCACATTCTTCTGCTGTGCTGGACTCTGTCCCTGAGCAGGGTGTAGCACAACTTCATTGATGGCTGGAAATGGCACAAAATTATGTGTATGCCCCACACAGGGGATGGACACCCAGGGGTCAGCTGGTACAGGGTGGGATGGTGTCATTCACCAATGTCATTCACCTTCCTGGTGATGGCTGTCCCTCATGTCACACCTGCAAGGAACATCATCCCTCTGTGTGACCTCTGTGATGCCTGGGCTGGGCCAGCAGGACACAAATGATTGCTCCTAAGAGATCTGAGCCAGAAAGAGGCAGAAACACAGACCTGAAAGGGCAAGACAGATCCAGTGTCTCTTGAGCCATCTAAGTGGGGTCTCTTCTGTTTCAGCAGCGTTTCTGAGAGTGGAGCAGAGGAGGTGCTGTGAGCCTGAGGGAGCACTGCTGCTCTGCTCCTCTTAACTTGAGCTGGATGGTGTCTTGCACCAGGCTTGGGAAAGCACCAGCATGAGACTGGGGAGGGAGGGCAATGCTGGCAGAGGGTTTTTGGACTGCTGCCCATGGTTTTTCTGTCCCACCAGGGCTGCCAGAAATGTTAGCCAGCCCCACTGGTAGCAGCTGCATGTACCTTAGACAAGAGTTTCCAGGTGTCTGGCCAGAACGACAGGGCTGAGATGCAGAAATTACGTTTTCACGTAAGCTGTATGCATCCTTCGTCAGATGTTGAACTCTGTCTTGTGTTTAATCTGTAAATGAACTGGTGCAGTTTGAGCAATTTGTATCTCCTCAATCAAGCTCTGGTGGTAGGACAGGAGGGGCTGTGTCGAGTCTTGGCTTCCTTGTGTGTGAGGAGCAAGAGCAGAGAGGGCAGCCAGGAGCCGGGTCCAGAGGTGTCAGCAGTGTGCTGAGCCCAGCCTGGCACTGGAAGTGCAGCTGGCTTGTTTTTCCCTCCGTGGAGAGGTTGTTTATCAAGATAAATAATGGCATGCTCGTTTGGGAGAGGGCACTTAATCAGCTATTTCCCCGTAGTTACAGATGTCTTTCCTTCCAAGCCACGTACTCAGCAAAGCACACAGCCCACGTTGCTGCAATAGCCACAGAACAGCCATTCCCATTGATCACAAGACTCCCAAAGCATCATTTGTTTCCAGAGTCTGAGGAAAATACTCAGTGAAAACCTGATGGCAGTACATTAAAAATTGCTGTTTATCTTTTAAGCATGCCTAGGGTTGCACATTAGCCCTACATGCAATCCACAAGCAGACAACAGTAGCAATTCTGTCTCACCCATCATGTTCAGTAACTGAAAACAGCCTATCTTATTTTGACAAAGGAAGGAACCTGACTGTGCATCAGAAGTCTTAATAATATCATATATCCTAATAAAAGTCATAGCAAAATAATGGAAACTACATGGCAATCTTGTCTTCTCTCAGGACTGTATGAAACAAACTGATGATTGCTCTGTATTTTCTGATGAGCATACAATGAAAGGGAGCTAAGGGGACTTTAATGAGACTTAATTGTCATTTGGCTTAGTGAGAATTTCTGCAAAGTTCTGAAAGAGTTGGGGCTATTTTAAAAATGTTTACAGATAGTTCAGGTATGAACAACAGTCCTCAGAGAAGGGAATTTCAGTGGCAGCTTCCTAGCATGACAAACCCGATTTTAGGTCAACTATCGCCCTCAATGTCCAACAATCTTTGGCTGTACATCTTCCAAGGTAATTAACTCAAAATCCTAGGGATGACGTTGGACTCTGCTGTTTGCAAATGAATTAAAAGAGTTTTTCAAGGATGAGGAAGAAACCTAAAATTTAGCCTGACCTACTTTGCATATGTTGGCCTCTGAGTTAATAAATTCAAGTTGGGAAAAGATTAAATTTCATTAACAAAGACATAACTAATCTGAGTTTGAAAAGTTCTAGTGCAACATCCTAACTTTCAGGTTTGAGCTCTGAAATGCACAGCGGATACCCTGTTTTTGTAGGCAAATTCATTTCCCTTCCAGATTTAGGCTCAGGGTGATTTACAGTCTGGTTTTGAAGGTGCTTAGCACAGGCCTAACCAAAGTCTGTAAGCTGGCAATGAGCACTGCTGAGCCCTACAGCTCTGTGAAGCAGTAAAGGAGAGAGGTATAAAACTTTTTTTCTTTTTTCTTTTTCCTGAGAAACAGAAATAAATGGTGGAATGAAATACTTCTGTTGATTAATATTTCACTTTGAAATGGATTAGGAAGAAACTGTGAATTATGTATTTTGATTCAATCCACTGCTGCTTAAAATATAGTCTTGGTACAGTTTGCAGTTAGTGCTGTGCATTTGAATTTTGCCTTTTTGGGTTTCCAGAACCCAAACTTAGTTGTATTCATGTACATGTAAATTCTGTGTCTCAGTGTTGCATGTTTCAGTATAGACCCTGGAATGTTTAACCATGCTTGTAGCTTATTTTTATATTTAATGTCACTTAAGTTTCTCAGGCTGCTTTAGATTTTCAGTGAGGTACCACACTCCCCTCTAACCACACAGACAACGCCTCAATGCCAGCCAGGCAAAATCAGCAGCATTCCTGACCTTGGAGTTTGCAAGTGAAGTTCTTTGTATGTTGAAAGCATCTGCAGGAGCTGATGGGGCAGAGCTCTCAAGCAAATAGACCTTCACTTTAGGCAGAAGTGCACCAGTAGTGGGTAAATCCGCCTCAGCTCAGACAGGCAGGATCTGGAGGAAATAGTATTATCTCCATTTTACTGAAGCTGAGGGTGATTAACTGTACATGAGAAGTCTGAGACAGAACTGACTATCAAATCTAGGTGTCCTGGTTCACTTATCCAGTTCCTCTAGCAAAAGATTATCTTCTGGTAGGGTGTGTTGGTTTTTCACAGGCTGGTTTTCTCACAGGGGGGCCACAGAGGTGGCTTCTGTGAGAAGCTGCTGGAAACATCCACCACGTCCAGCAGAGCCAGTCCCTGGTGGCTCTGAAGATGGAAATGCTGCTGGCCAAAACTGGGCCAATGAGAGAGGTTGGTAATGCCTCTGTGATGGCAGATTTAAGAAGATCAAAACAAAGGCCAGAGATTTTCTAGCCAGAGAAGAGGAGGAGGTGAGAACATGTGAGGGAAATAACATGGAGACACCAAGGTCAGTGGAGAAGGAAGGGAAGGAGGTGATCCAGGAGCTGAGGTTCCTCTGCAGGCCATGGTGAGACCATGGTGAAGCAGCTGTGCCCCTGCAGCCCATGGGGATCCACAGGGGATGCAAAGATCCACCCACAGCCCCTGGGGATCCACAGGGGATGCAGAGATCCACCCACAGCCCCTGGGGATCCACAGGGGATGCAGAGATCCACCCACAGCCCCTGGGGAGGTGCCCATACCAGAGCTGCTGGATGCCTGGAGGAGGCTGTGATCCAGTGGGAGACCCAGTAGACACAGGGGGCCCTGCTTCCAGGCTGGAGCAGCCTGTTCTTGGAGGATGCACCCCTTGGAAGAGTGACCCACACCACAGCAGTTTTGGGAGGATTTTCTGCCTGTGGGAGGGACCCCACACCTCAGAGGGGAAGGACTCCTCTCCCTGAGCAGGGGAAGAAAACCTCAGTGATGAACTGACCCAAACCCCCTTGCCCTGTCTCCCTGTGCTGTCAGTGGGAAGGAGGGAGGGCTGGCGAGTCAAAGGTGTTTCAAGGGCTTATTTTACTTATCATTATTCTCATCTGACTCTCTTAGTAATAAATTTACCTTATGCCTTTAAGTTGAGCCTGTTTTGCCCTTGGAGTGTTTTCTCCAGGTCCTTAGCTCATGAAGCCTTCATTTTTTTTTTTTTTCTCTCTTCTGCCCAGCTGTGGCAGGGGAGGTGAGGGAGAGGCTTTCATGGGTGCCTGGCCTTGGGCCAGTGTCAAACCACCATATAAGGCAAAACAATAGAGGAAGTTCATCCCACTGGCAGCAAGACACCATCTTTCCTTTGGAAGAATGTTGTAGTATCCTCAGTGATCAATAAAGACACTTTAAAAATTTTCAGGTTTAAAATAAGCTTAAGTGAACTGCTAAAGTTCTTTGGCTTAGAAAGTTACTGCCAGAAGTCCTTGTGTTCAATCACTGTCAGCAGAAAATGGGTGGATATTGTGATGTGCAATTCAGTGGCAGGTGTAATCACCAGTGCCAAAATCTCCCTTCTTGAAAGCATTTAAGTCTTGCATATCTTTTGGTTTTCCATTAATATCATTTGCTTTTCCAAATTCCATGGGGGTACAGATGCAAAATCAGCCATTGTTTTGTCTGTGTTATTCAAAGATTTTATTTAATGTATAATTCATTTAATTTTACTGATTTTTCACAAAACAAAATAGGAATTGGGGGTAGCAGAAGCAACCCACTGAAACACCTTTTTTCCCCATCTGCAACCTGTTTACAGGAGTAAACGTGGAAGTGGATGTGTTTCTGGTTGATTACAACTCCTGCAATTCACTGCTGAATGCACACACTCATTAAAAGAAAATGGTTACTCGAGAAACTATGCAGCAGATGAGAAGCAAGACTGAGGTGAAAGGACTGAACAAACAGTACTTCAGATGAAGATGGGCAGTTTCTTTGTGATTGGAACCCATTAGTCAGAGTGGGGATCTGTCGATTCATAAATCTTGACAAATGTGCTCATGGTTCCGATGTAATTAGAAGCTCCTAAATTGAAAAGAGCTGGTACCTAGATGCTGAGGAACATCTTGAATGTTCAAGCCGAGGAAACTTCAGACAGCTGGAGTTACTGTGTTTTAGGTTTAAAAAGAAATAGTTGGTTATAATAAGGATCATAAGAAAAAGGACAGACACTGAGATTTGAAGCCTGGAAGACTATAAAATTCATCTGATTTCACTTAGTTTCTAATTTTGCAGCTCAGAATTTTCCAGTCTGTTTCCAGAGCCTCTTTTTTTCCAGTAATCCAATTTTCAAATGTGTTGAACATCCTGCAGCTCCTATTGGCTCCTCTGAAAGCCACAGCTCTGAAAAAACAATAATGTTTTATTAGAGAAAGACAAGATCTAAACAGGACAGAACAGAGACTGCAGTGATCTGGTGAGAAAGGCTGTGGTGTATAAGAAGTATTGTACTTTTTTTTTGGTGAGAGGCAGGCAATTGGATTTTAATAAAGAACACTCACATTTTGCTGTGTAAAACCAAAAAGCCCTATGAAGGCACATGTGACAACCTCAAAATTTAGACTTGAATAGGGCCAGGAAGGGGGTGGAAGTTTGAAATCGGTGAGCTGCAGAAGATTCACTTGTAAAAGCAGAAGTACTTTTCACTTCATACTTTGGCACATAATATCCTCCTTGCTGGCACTAATGATGCGGAGACATTTTTCTATCAAATGCCTTCTGACAGTTCAATTGCCAAAAATACTCAAGTGGCAGAATGCAACTGCAATTACTAACAGTGTGCTTGCCCCAGAGTCTGTAAATTCTCTCATGAAAGCCTAAAAAGCCCATTCACGTTGTCTAGAAATAGCAGCAATAACCATGGTAATAAGTTCTTTTCTTTGTTGCTGTGGTTCAATTCTTTTCATGGGTAGGCTGCAAAAAAGCCATCTGATTTTTCTGTAGCTGCCTCTATTGTAAGATGTTTCTGCTCTGCACCAACAACAGTTGAGGTACTGAAAGCTCTGCAGCAGCTTAGTTTCCAGGTTCAGAAATTTAGCTAAGGAGAAGAAATTCTGTTTCAGATAAGCTTAAGCTCAGTTTTGTGTTTGGGCTGTGGCCTGGAGGAGAGGATGTGTCCTGAAGGAGGTGCTGAGGGGCAGGTACACTGTCCTGGGGAGCAGCATGGCCAAGGGACAGGACACTTGTAGGGGATTGAGTTCTTCCAAAGCCACCAAGGCAGTTGGTGCCTGTCCCATCACTCCTCTTCCCACTCTGAAGCAAAACCTAATGGCTTTTACCATCCTGGAGGAGTTTGTCTGCATGCTCAGAGGTATTCCTTCGTTAGCCCCCTGAGCTGTAGTGCAGTCCCTATGAAGAATGCAAGATTGGGAGATTCTTTCCATCTCAGGGTAGTTTTACTCAGGTTAATGGTGCCAAAATGTGCTGTGGTCCTGCAAAAAATTGCTCCTGGGCAGGTTTCTGCAGGGAGTGCTACTGACTGTAATAAGGTTTATTAAGTTGTAGGACACACTTTATGGACAAATCATGAAGGACTGGGGCACAGGAGGAGAATAAGAAGCAGTTGTGTGAGGCAGTTTGTGCCAAGTTGCTCACATATGTGAGGGTTTGCAGCATTATGACTCTAAATCCAGTACTTAGAGACTGCTGTGGAGTCACAGGGACAGTCAGCTTTGATGCTTGTTAGAGGCAAGGAGCATGAATATAGACTTACTCTCCCTGTTATTAAAGATTATTTTATCCTATAAGATTGTTGTCATGGTATGATGCTTGAACAATTTACAAATGTAGCTTCAGAATATAAATGCCTTTGCTTCTGTAAGCTCTCCAAATCAGAAGCATTGAAGTTTTCAGCAGCTATTTATCAGAGCACTTGGAATTATACAAGCTTTTGTTTATTTAGCTTGAATTTCTAGGACATTCCAAGAGATAAATACTGGAAATGGCTGTCATTGAACACACTCTGAATTTATTTTAAAAAAACTTACTAACTTAAAGTGTTGTGAAGTGTCTCAAGAACTGTTGTGGGCAGGAAAAGGGAAACCCCCACAACAACATTTAGTTTGCAATTACTGGGATATTGGAGGTTCTCTCTGAGCTTGTGGCTGTGTCTGTGAAAGTGTTGGGTGCTGAGGCCAGCTGGTACAGAATGACCCACATCCATACCATTAAAAGTCTCTTAACCTGCAAAACATTCCCATAGGGCTGGAAACTGTGCCAGCTCTCAAACTGTGCCTGGGAGTGCATGAGAAAATTATAGTTGGCACAGGCCAGAATTGTTCCAGGGACTCTTCTGACAGCTTAATAGATGGGCAGTCATGGCCCAGGGCACAGGAGCATCTCTGGGTGCTGCTGTACTTTAAGTTTGGGCACAGCTGCAGTCACAGGTACAGCTGCTGAATCAACTTTTTGGTGCTTTTCAGTGTATAAATAGGGTTGCTTTGTTGCAGAGGGTGTCCCCAAATGACAAAGCTACTCTTGCTGAAAGGAAGATTTCATGTTGCACTTTGAAGAATATTTATGTTTTTTTCTATGGAACTTTAAAATTTACCAGCGGCAGAATCGGATACGAGTATCCTCTAACATAAAGCTTCAGTTCTTCACAACAGTGAAAATCATTACGTTGACAAAGGGATATTTCTGTGAGTCTCGAGTTTGTTTAGTAAACAGATATTACCCGTACATCAGTGGGCAGCAACAATGTTCTCTGTCAGTTAAACTACAGCTAAGTCTTGTGTGATGTCTGCTCTTATTTTCTCCTTCATGCACTTCACCTCTTTCACTCGACCAGTACTTAAACTCCAGCCTTGATTCCTTTCACATGAGAGCATCTGGGTAGGGAGACCACAGACAGGTTTGGACATTTTTTGAGGCAAGTCGTTAGCGAAGCTGTTAGAGATGTTTCTGCACTTGCTATGTAAATGACTTAACATTTCATGAATGCAAAGTAAATCAGTTCTCTCATGTTGCTTGGGTTTAATAATTTTTGACTCTCGGTTAGCATATTTCGTAGCTGAAGCCTGAATTTTTTATTTTGCCTTTGTCAATGATGCAACAATCACCTCATTATGTAGGATGGAGAATTATGTGTGTGGAATTTGGGCTGAGCTTTAAGCTTCTAGGAGAGCAAGAAGCTATTAAGACACCCTGAGACCACACATAATACAATGTCTAAATTGGGCTCTCTGACAGAGCTGTGATAATTTATCTCTGTTCTAGCAGATGACAACTCTGCTCTTCCCGTCCCAGGCTTCTCCAAAGCAGCAGAATATTATTTATTTTGCAAGTACATCAAGTAATAGTTTTTCTTAGTCTTCCTAGATAGGGTCTTACAGACTTTGCTGTTAGGGTTTTATTTAATTTGAATTGACAACAGTACCAAATATAAGAAAGTGTGTGTCTCATAGCAAAACCTAGGGGTGAAACTAAGTGGAAACAATTTAAAACCAGTCATATCACAGTTAGTCCAATGACTCGCATGTCACTTGGTTTCCCAGGATCTCTTTTTTTTTTTGCCTTATTTCAGGGTGCAGAAGAGTAAATCTTTCAGAAGCAGATCTTCTAGATAATATATCTGCCACATTAAGGTCTTTGCATTCTCTAGGGTATACTGTGATTTGCTTCTTTTACAAATTTTCATCACATGATACGATTACTGTGGTGAAAATTTTGGATTTGAGATCCAGAAAAATCACTGCTGAACGAAATGCTGCCAATAAATTCAGCTTGAAAGATTATTCTATTTCATCACAGCCTGTGATTCTTTTGTGAAATGAATATCTGAAAAAAAAACCTAATTATGAAATGCAGACTGAAGATCCCTGATGACTTGTTTAAGGTGAAATTTTTACTAGGAAAGGGGAAAAGTGATTTTCCATTACTGACTAAGAATACCAGTGTGCTCCTCAGCATCTTTATTTCACCCAACCTGCAGTTCGAAACGTTGCATTCAGCAGGTAGAATTTGTAGCATTAGTACATTTGAGTTCCCTATTCCAAGTGGCTTTAGCAGTGTTTAAGTTGGCTTCACAGCAAGTTTAATGTGTATTAAAATGAAAATTAAAAGATTTTTAGATAATAATGATTCTAATGAAAAAGACTTGCCAAGAAGCTATCAAAGAGATCAAATGTACTTAGGAGTACCATGAAAAGAATATTAAATGGAATAGCAGTGTATTAAATGGCAGCCTAGAATCAATCTGTGCTGCTTTTACTGTTGCAAATGGATGCCAATGCCAGAAACTTTTATACTCTAACCTGCTTACCCAGGCAAAAAACCCCAAATCTACCTTTTCGAAAAGGTGAAAAAAGTTTTGGAAAAACCGTGGTTCTTCTCTTGCAACTGGTAATGAATTGGAATGGCAACCAAATCATTCTCAGCCGTGCTTCAGTAGGACAAATCCCCTTGCCCGCAATAAAGTGAAAGAAATGTGGGAAACTGAGCATTTGCCCTCCAGAAATTGACAGGTTGCGTTACAGGAAAAAAATGGTGCACGTTTTATTGAAGGTTGTTACAAGTCAAAAAGTCCTTGAGGCGGCTGAACTGTGAATCAATATTTTTAAAGAGCTTGGATCTGTCTTGGCATGTTGTTACTTGGAGAAGTGTCTGAATTTGTTCTAGCAAAGGAGAGGGGATGGATGGTTTTTTTTAAAAAATGCCATGCATTTCTGCTAGCTTGTATTCTGATAACATTAAGTTACACAATCAGTTGGGTTAGAAGCAGTAGAGCAATGCCAGGGTATTAAATATGACTTTTTGATAACTATTAAAAAATTTTGGGTGGTTCAGGCAGCTGAACCACCTAGAACTTCTCTGTGTGCTAAGAAAGATAAATGGGTAGAAAGACTGACTTTGCAAAAGCTTTCAATTGTCATAATCATAGAATATCCTGAGTTGAAGGGACCCATCAGGACCATTGAGTCCAATTTCTGGCCAGGTGCAGGACATCCCAAGAGTCAAACCATGTGCTATCCAAACTCTTTATGAACTCAGACAGGCTTGGTGCTGTGACCACTTCCCTGGGGAGCCTCTTCCAGTGCCCAAACACCTTCTGGGTAAAAAACCTTTTCCTGATTCCCAACTGAAACTTCTCTTACTCAGCTTCACGCCATTTCCTTGAGTCCTGTCAGTGGTCACAAGAGTGAAGAGATCCTCTGCTGCCCCTCAGGAGGATGTTGAAGACCACGATGAGGTTGCCCTTCAGTGTCCTCCAAGCTGAACAAACCCAGTGCCCTCAGCTGCTCCTCATACAGCCCCCCCAGACCCTTCACCATCCTCGTGGCCCTTCTTTGGATGCTCTCTGATAGCGGAATGCCTTTTTTATATTGTGGTGCCCAAAACTGTCCCCAGGACATGAAGTGAAGCCGCACCAGTGCAAAGCAGGGCAGGACAATCCCCTTCCTGGCCCAGCTGGTGATCCTGTGCCTGATGCCCCCCAGGACATGGTGCACACTGGGGAAATCCTAAATTAACACTTCCATGTTCGTGCCAAAGCACCAATTCCCTGTTGCTCTACACCAAATAGTTTCATAGCTGCCCTTTGTATTCAATTTCTTCTAAGTGAGCTTCATTTGTTGACAGATTTTGGGATTTTTCTTGGTTGCCCTGCGCATTTTAATGCACAGTTCTCGTTTTTGGTCTTGAGATAATTAATAGCATAATGAATCATTATAGTGCTGTGAGATAAAACCACACTGAGAGAATGGAATCTAAATGGAAGAATGTGTTCACAAACTGTTTTAGAATTGCTCTGTGCCATCACTGAGTGTTCTCTGTGACCGCTGCTGGCCCTGCTGCTCTCTGCAGTGGCTCTTCCCTGGCCCAGAGTGTAAGAGCACTTGGTTCAGGCAATCCAGTGGGCTGTTTTCTCCTCCTGCCCTCTCTGCATGCATTCCACATGTCCTTCTGAACCAAAATTTTTCATATGTGAAACAATGAGTGCTTCCCCATGTAAGAATACATTGCATTAATGCCCACAGTGTATATTACAGATATGACTGCCTAACAAGTTATAACTACAGTATGTGTTCAGTTGTTGTTCACCATATATTTTAAAAAAATGGGTGTTTAACATAGTGATGCTGTGAGGGGGTTTTTGATCGTTGAAGCAACAGATGTGACTCAAATCCTGCAATCTGGAAAAAAGTTTCAAGCTTGTGTTAGTAATTTTCTGTGTCCTTTCATTAGGGGTATTTTTACTGCAGCTAGCAGGGAACTCAAGATGCTCTCAGATGGAGTTAGTTACAATGAAGAAGATACAAGCTCTTCAGCCATTATAACCACTTATTCCAACATTAAGACTGGAATGCATTCTGCCTTTTTGCCTCAGTTTACATGGTCTGCTGTTTTATGTTTATTTTGCTTCTTCTTCATTGTTTTATTACATGGTTCTACTTTAAATTGCTTTTAATTTCAGAGATGCTATTCAGCACGAAAGCCATAATCCTCAAACCATGCTCTCTTCATAGCAAAGGAAATAGGAAATAATTTTGTTCTGCACTTTACATATGGTAATAAAAGTAACTCTTGACGTTTGCTCTTTGTGATTATTTTAGGTTCTGTACAGCAAAGCAAACAGGCTTTGGGGGGGTCTGGTGCTGGCCTCTGATGGAACCATTAAACTGCTTGTGCACAGTCACATGAGAATGCACTGCTGGGCTATTTGGGTTTCCCAAGATCCTTGTTGCTTCTGAGACGTCCGATTATATTTTGGACAGGTTAGAACAGATACAAATCTGTGCCCAGAATAAGTCTCTATCCTGAAGAAGAAAACAGTGTAACTGCGTACGTGTAGCATGAATAATCTGTATATTTGAATTATGGATATTTCTGCTGGCATCATATGAGGCTCAGGGTGCTGGGTACTGCAGGAATGAAGTTGGAAGATGTCTGATAGCTCACTGAACTTCTCATATGAGCAGGCAGGAGGGTTGGGTAAAGAAAAGAATGGCACAGTAACACGTATGGTAGCATAATCAGGGGCATTTGAAAAATGCATTTCCTTCTCTTGTTACTGGGTGCTTAAACAGCACAAATTACTTTTTTCTGAGTTGTAGACCATTATATCATGTATTAGCAAGGAGAAATAGGCATTTGGAACATACCAGTGAAAGGAGACACATAAAAATAGCAATCACTCACTTGGCAGTCTGGAGCTTTCTAAAAAGCAGCAGGCTGTGAACCCCTGACTAAACTCAGTGTAGTTAAGGAGTTTATCCATCAGTGTTTCTTGCCACTCTGTTTAAACGGAATAAAAAGTACCTTGTCTTCCTAATACGCCATCCATTCAGTTTTATATTTCTGAAATATTTCCTCAATGAAATTATGGAAGTGATGACAAGCCATGCTTTTTTCATCTTTTCTATTTTTAGTTCTCCCTTAACACTGTGACACATACCATATTTGAAGTCAAATTGCAAAAAAAAAAAAAAA